>JAWZTD010047709.1:0-11345 GCA_035221335.1 Echites panduratus | reverse complement strand
TGACCACCCTACCCACCCACCCAACATTGATTCCAAAGTTTTTCTCTCTTCTTTACTTTTAAATGAAAGGGGGTGACTGGTTAAATTCCATCCCGGAGGAAGAAGGAAGAAAGAGAGAAGAAAAAGAAAAGAAGAAAGAAACAATAAAAAAAACACCTAGGTTTAAAAGACAAATCTACCCCTTTCCGTTAGTGACTTAACGGAACCCATTAACGGAAGTGTATCATTGGGTCATTTCGAGAGATAGAGGTTATGATATGGTTGAAAATTAGTTTAGGGTTATTCTAGAATATTATGAATAAGTTTAGGGTTATGTTGGGTAATTTGCCCTTCTTTTAATAAGGTGATCTAGGAATTGTGCTCTTAGGCAAATTAATTGGGCAAGTAATGTTGCAAACACCAGGTG
The DNA here is from genome assembly GCA_035221335.1 of Echites panduratus. Taxonomy (NCBI): domain Eukaryota; kingdom Viridiplantae; phylum Streptophyta; class Magnoliopsida; order Gentianales; family Apocynaceae; genus Echites; species Echites panduratus. The sequence goes on along the minus strand of JAWZTD010047709.1, from coordinate 10,939 downwards.
TGTAACCATCTGGTCAATACATCAATTAATACAATAAAATATCTAAATTGCTCACATGGTGGGTGAATAGGCCCACATATATCACCATGAATCTTTTCTAGAAATACGGGACATTCTACTCCTAATTTTTCTTGGGAATGTGTATGACCAATTTTCCTTAAGAATAAATCGCACATGAATATATATTCAACACCCTTTTGACCTTTCAATGGGGTGACCATGTGTATTCTCAACTATTTTTCACATCATAATTGATCCTAGGTGACCTAAACAGTCATGCCAAATACTAAATGTAGCAAGATTAGTAAACTTCTCGTTTATTAAATGATGCACTTCAACAGTATCAATCTTAGCATAATATAGGACAAAAGAAGAGATGCTAGTTTCTCTAAGATAGATTTCTTTTTGGAGATGGTAGTGAAGTTATTTTTCTCCATTGTTTCAAAATGACATCCATTTCGGTGAATATCCTTATAACTTAATAAGTTTCTTATAGAATTCGAAGCTAATAATGCCTTATTGATGGCAATTTTTATGTCTCCAGGGAGGAAAATGCTAGCTCTATTGGGACCTTTAATCAGTTTTGCACTAACATTTATAATACAAATGTTTGTTTCTCCCATATTCAAGCAAGGGAAATATCTTTTTCTTTTAAGTATAATGTGCATAGTTGAGGATACTTTTAAATCATACTTATTAATAAGAGCCATCTAAACACATCAAAATACTTAAATAAATAAAGTTCTATTACAAATTAAATTTGAAATAAATCACTAACATCATTGCAAGGAAATATAACTAAACATAAAACTTAACTAAAAAAAGAAAAAAGAAAGAACATTGAAAATAAGTCTCATTTATTTTGAACACTTCCATCACCAATCAAATGGTCAAATTTTGCTTCAAGATCTTTGCCTTTCTTCTTAATCGATGTTTTGGTAAAGCTCCACAAGGTGTTTTGTCGTATGACAGGTACAATATTAATGGCCTTGCATATTGCATCAATAGCATTTATCTTTGTGATCTTCTGGATCTAGTTCTTTCCCTTTTCCTTTCTCATTGATTTTTGACCACTTCGGGTGATTTTTGTTATTTTTTGCACCTAATGCTCATCGCCATAATTATAAAGATGATTTCTACCAAGGCTGCACCCATGTCCACATCTTGACCAGGACCACGACCTCTTCCAGGGCCACGACAATGGATTCTAACTGCATTCACTTCAGGGAATGGAGTAGAACTTGTTGGTCAAGTTGCATAATTTTTCATCAACAGCTCATTGTTTGCTAGGCCACATGAAGACAAGAAATTAATTCAGCATTTCTTAAAGCCCTTCTTTTTATATTGTTGTTGCAAGACAATATTCAAGGCATGGAAAGTAGAGACTGTTTTCTCTCACACATCAACACCAATGATATTCTCTCTGCATAATTTCAATTGAGAGGAAATTTTAAACATTGCAAAGTTATACTCATTTACAGATTTAAACTATTGTAATCGTAAGTGCATTTAATCATACCGTACTTTTGGTGGAATGACCATCTTTTGGTGGTCAAATCTTTCTTTTAGATCATTCCACAAAACAAGTAGATCTCTCATGGTAAGCTATTATGCCGTTAGATTCTCATAGAGGCAATGGTTTAGAAAGATCATTGCTTTTATACTATTTTGTCAAGATGATGCATTATTTTCTACAATGGTATCTGGTAGACCCATTGCATCTAGATGAATTTGAGCATCTAGTGTCCATGATAGATAGTTCTTTCTAGAGATGTCAAGAGCTAAAAATTCAAGTTTTGTAGCGTTTGCCATGAAATTTTAGGGATAGAAAAATACTAATTGAAGTAATAATGTAAACTAAATAATGAAATTATAACTGAACAATCGAGAGAAAGACTGTAGAAAGAATAGATAGAGAATTTTATTGATCTTCTCTGAGAGTAAATCAATGAATAAATGAAATACAACCCTTTAGCATAATGCCCTATTTATATGGTTGAGGGGTACATATCAATAATAAGAGATTAGGGAGGAATCAGAAGATAAATCTTATCACTTATCAGATATGATAGAACTCTATTATTTATTTTCTGGAATAACGGAGTATCACTATCTATCATGATTATCACTTTGATATTGGATAATGAACATCTACCATATTGATTTTATAACAAAAACAATATATTTTTTTTGTTTGATCAAATTCCACGATATATTGTAATCTTGATGTTGAGGGTATTTTTGAAACTTTTATCAATTTTGGAAATTTCATTAAAGAATTATGACACGTTACAATATACTCCCTCATTACCTTTTTTTTTTTTAACACCCATTTTAAAATATAATCTATCAATAAGGCAAAAATTTAGAAAAAGAAGTGCTTCAATGGTTGTTAGTTTTTTCTTTTTAAAAAAATCTTATTTATATTCTTTTAAGTAGAGTTGTTGATTAAAAAATGAAATAAAAGCACATTTTGAATACTTTGTTATTTGATTACAGGTGTTAATAAACAAAATTAATTTTTAAAATTCCTTAAACCGATATTCTGACATGTTTCAAATTATTTTTCTCTTCTTATTTAGAACTTAATTTCATTGGCTCATTTTATAAAGTAGTGTTTTTTATTAAATAAATAAATTTATACATTTGTTGCATTAAAAAATTCATTTATATTTATTTATAAATAAATTTTCTATTTAATAAATTATAAATATGGTTATTTAGATAAACTTTTTGTATATAAATATAATATTTTATATTCATGTATGATGCATGGAGTTTACTTAAGTTTTTGCCACTCGTGCACTCGTTTGCTATATTTTCACCAAATTTCTTTCTTTTTTTTTTCTCCATCACAAGATAACACTACAAGAAAAACATGAATTACCAACTGAAATTACCGATATAATTTATGTAGTTTTCACATTTTTTGTTGGAAATAATATTCTCCAAAATAAAAAAATATATAATTGCAAAAGCTTTTATGTCTGTTAGTGGCCGAATAAACAATAACTTCGGGTAAGTATCAATTTCTCTTTCTGCGTAAGTATCAATATATATAATATCTTTGTCATTTTAATTTTATTTGGAAACTTCTTCATTTCAAATATTTATTATAACTAGCTTTCATTAATCATGTAATGCTCAGGTATTTTCACAATATATAATATTAAAATATTTAGAAATTTCAACGAATCAAAGTTTTGTTTGAGTAACATAAAGTAAATAAAATTATTGTTTTTCTACACGAAGAATATTGTAAAAGTTTTTTTTGTTCTAAAATTATGGAAAGATAAAAAAGAATGTTAAAAGATATTTATTTTATTGTTTGGAGTTATTGTAATTTTGAATTAGTTTGACAACTTTATTTATAGAATTGAATGTTACTTTACAGATAAAATGTATAAGTTTTCAAAGCAACGATTAATTAATGATAAATTACAAAAGAGAACTATTTCAATGCCTTTATTGAAAGGTTAGTATAATATCAAAATATGAAAGATTATAGTTGTTAAATATAAAAATTATATTGATTATATATAAAAGATTATAGTCATTGGATTTGAGTTTTTTTTCTTCATTAATATTGAAAAAATGTAATTAGTTGAAATTGTCATATTTTTCTTTTTCTTCACCGTCCTTGGGATCTCTGCTTTAAATAAATAAATATATATATATATATAAAATAGACTCAAATTAATGTTAAAGTATTGTCATGTCCTCAAACTAAGCTCAAGATAGCAATGACAAACGGGCGGGTGGGTTAAAAGTTTGAGACGGGGAGGTCATATACGTGGTAGGTCGGGAGTTTTTTTTTTTTTTTTTCAAACTATATTTTACTTTAATAATTCCTAAAAATTTAAGTGTTTATGTTTATTACATTACAAATTTTACTTGAATTTGAATTACTTTAGAAGTTAAACATTAAAATTTATTAGATTTATTAAAAGTAAAATGAATAACTTGCAGAGGAGCAAAATACTTTCACTATGAAAAAAAATATAGGTTTTGGATAATTATTGCACAAACCCAAAATCTTTTGGTTGATGCACTTGAACTAAATCTCTTGATCCCTATTTATAGTACTCAAAGACGGCAAAACTCTCTTTCACAACTAATGGGGGATAAAACTCTTCCCTGATGAAGATTTTTACCCCACATTACTTATACAAGAGAGTGTTGCCTTCATTGAATATTATAAATTGGAGTGAACAAATTTAGTTCAAGTGCACCAACCATGTTCTCTATTTCTTTCTTCTTTTGGGTTGTGGAGTAATTATCCAAAACTTATATTCTTTTTTATAGTAAAAATATTTTGGACATTTTTTGTAATTTCTTTTTAAAACAACACAAATTCACAGGCTGGTGGGGCCGGTTGAAGGGCGGGGTGGGCATGATTTTGGGGCAGGCTAGGGATGGGCCACGTGTCGGGACAATTTCATTATCTATTGAACCGCACGGTTTAGAAAACGATTGGTAGTCCGAGCAGGTTCAAAGTACTGTTCACACGGCTCGAAAAATGGGAAGGGTTGAATGGTGTGGGCCGGGTGGTTGACGGGCCGACCCTTTTCGTTTTTTATTATATAGATATATATATTTTAAAAAGAATTAAGTTTTTATCCAATTTTTAATAGTCGCCTACTATAATTTGGACAATTGTGCCCAATACACCATTTTCACTCCACAACACTCCTAACCCAATGCAACTCCAATGCTCAATTCTTACCCACTTGAAAATTTTAGATTAAAAAAAAAACATAATGAGCTCACAAGTACACTAAGTAACAAACCCACTGATAAATGGATCAAGTATTATAAAAGATTTCCCTTAGTAGAAGAGAAACAAAAAAAATATTAAATTACTCCAAAATTTCAATGGGGGGTCTTTGGTACATAAATGAACATTTATTCAATTACTATCCAATGATTAAAATCTCGTTTCAAAATCTACAAATCTCTACCTTGGCGAAATTTACTTTTCCCCGAAACGTATGTGGTGTCTCCAAATGCCCATTGAAGCGCCAACTTCAATTTTCAACAATATTGATCAAGTCCAAGCAATGCTGAAACTTGACTGCAGTCACAAATTTTGTCATCATATAGCAGGATTCTCAGCTGTGTGAATCTTTTAGATTACCACTCCACCTTCTTCTAAAATTTCTCATATAAAGTTATATCGGACATCGATATGCTTCGTCCTTGCATGATAAACTTGGTTCTTTGCTAAGTGGATAGCACTTTGACTATTATAATGCACTTTGACATGCTTCTGACCAACCCCTAGTTCATCAAGCAATCCTTGAAGCCAAATTGCTTCCTTCACAGCTTCAGTAACTGCCACATACTCTGCCTCTATAGTAGACAAAGCAACCGTTGACTGCAAAGTAGACCTCCAACTAACTGGCACCTTTGCAAGAGTGAACACATAGCCAATAGTTGATCGATGCTTGTCCAAATCACCTACATAATCAGAATCACAGTATCCAACTGCACAATAACCATGATTCTTATTCTGCTCAAATATGAGTCCAACATCTACGGTGTTCAGAATGTACAATAGAATCTATTTAACAACTTGCCAATACCCTTTACCAGGTTCATACATATACCTGCTCACAACACCAACAGCCTGTGCAATATGTGGCCTTGTACACACCATGACATACATTAAGCTACCAACAACACTTGCATACGGTACTCTTTTCATGTATTCCCGTTCTGCATCATTCTTCGGTGACATAGCAGCACTAATCTTGAAATGAGAAGCAAGTGGAGTACTAACGCATTAGGATTCTTTTAAAATATTGCTTTTGTGTTAAGCAAAGTCTCCCTAATTTCCTATTTCTGCTTATATTCATACCGAGAATCTTCTTGGCTTCACCTAAATCCTTTATCTCAAACTAACTGTTCAATTGAGTCTTCAATTTTTCAATTTCTTTCTGACTCATGGAAATTATCAACATATCATCAACATAAAGAAGAAGAAATATGAATGACCCATCTTGTAGCTTGCGAAAATACACAGTGATCATAATTACTTCTTGTACATTTTTGACTTGCCATGAATTTATCAAATCGTTGATACCACTGTCTTGGAGATTGTTTCAATCCATACAACGATTTTACAAGCCTGCACACCATATCTTCTTTACCAGCAACTTTGAACCCTTCTGGCTGAGTCATATAGATTTCCTTTTCCAAAGTTCCATGTAAAAATGTAATTTTTACATCCAATTGAACTAGTTCCATATCAAATTGTGCTACCAAAGCCAATAAAATTCTAATGGAGGAATGTTTCACAACTGAAGAAAATACCTCATTATAATAAATTCCCTCCTTTTGAGCGTAACCTTTAACCACCAATCTTGCTTTGTAGCAAACATCGTGTTTGTTAGGAAATCCATATTTCTTTACATATACCCAATTACATCTGATTGCCTTCTTTCCCTTTGGAAGATTTGTTACCTTCAAAGTCTGATTCTTATAAAGGGACTGAATTTCTTCATTCATGGCAATCCTCCACTTTTCTTTTCTGAACTTTTGAATGCTTCATAATAAGTGGTAGGAATGTCATCTGTTGTAATTGGGGATGCATAAACCACCATATCAACAAAACAAGCAGGTTTTTGAATTTGTCTCTTTGGCTTACGTAATGCAATCGGTTCATCTTGCTGTGAATTTTCTTGGGTAGAAACCTCTTCTTCATCACCATAGGATCAGAATTTATCCGCTTTTTTGCTGAGAAAGTAATTATACTTTCAAACGCCACCTATTTTGAATCTTCATTTGTCTGCTTAACTATCACATTTTTCAACAAATCAGATTCATTGAAGGTAACATCACTGTTAAAGATTATTTTCTTCGTTTCTGGACACCAAAGCCTATATCCCTTCACACCGGAAGTAATTCCCATGAATATTACTTCTTTAGCCCTTGGATCTAATTTTGATTCCTTGACATGATAATATGCTGTGGAATCAAACACATGTAAAGAATCGTAATCTATGACAGGTGTTCCAAACCATTTCTCCAATGGTGTTTTCCTCCAATGGCAGCAGATGGTAGGCGGTTGCCAAGATGGCATGCGTATGTTACAGCCTCAGATCAAAATTCTCTGCCCAACCCAACATTGGACATTATACACCTGACTTTCTCCAGTAAAGTCCGGTTCATGCGTTTTGCCACTCCATTTTGTTGTGGTGTATTCCTCACTGTGAAGTGTCGCACTATGCATAGCTTCGTAAATGGATCACCCCAATATTCTCCACCATTATTGGTCCGAAGACATTTGATCTTTCTGTTGGTTTGTGTCTCCATCATATTTTTCCATTTAAGGAAAATCCCAAACACTTCATCCTTGGTTTTCATAGTATACACCCAAACTTTTTGGGAAAAATCATCCACAAAGGTAACATATTATGTTTCCTCCCAATGATGCTGTCTTGGAAGGCCCCTACACATCAGAATGAACGTAATCCAAAACACCCTTGGTATCATGGATTGCAGTCCCAAATTTTACCCTTATCTGCTTCAATTTGACACAATGTTCCCAAAAGTCCAATTTGCAAGTTTTTACCCCTTTTAACAATCCTTGATCAATTAGAAGTTTCAATTATTTTTCACCTGCATGTCCTAAGAGCATATGCCATAATCTGGTTGCCTCTGATTCTTGATCATTTGCAAAAGCTGCTGTTGCTGTCCCAATAATTGTACAACCTTGATAGTGGTACAAGTTATTATTTTTCCGAATTCCCATGATTACCACAAGTGCACCAGAATTAAATTTCATAACTCCATTTTCTGGTGTTACTTTAAACCCCTTTGATTCCAGAGTTCCAACAGAAATGAGATTCTTCTTCAAACGTGGCACATATCGAACATCAGTCAAGGTTCTGATTGTTCCATCTTGATTCTTCAAATGAATTGAACCAATTCCATATGTGGTAAGTGGGATATCATTTGCTGTGTAGACAAATCCATCTTCTTCCTCTCTGAAGTCAGAAAACCAATCCCGATTGGACACATATGATGACTACATCCTGAGTCAAGTAGCCAAATACTAGAAGCGCTATTTGATGGTGACACAACAAATGAAAGTTCTGAGTTTTCTTCTTCATACTTAGCAACATTTGAGACAAGTTTCCCTTTCTCAGATTTCTTTCTTAGCTTTGGATAATCTTTCCTCCTGTGTCCTTTTTCATGACTAAAGCCACCCTCATCTTTTGCTAGTCTGGGTCTTGACTTACATCTGCCTTTCTTTCCATTGTTTTGACTTTACAAAAGACCTATAACAGCCAAAACTTCTGTTTCTCCACTTGTACTGTCTTGTTTATTTTTCCTCCTGAATTCATAACTATACAAGGCAGTAGACACCTCTTTTAGAGACACAACGACTTTACCATGAAGAAGTGTAGTTTCGATATGCTCAAACTCTTCAGGAAGAGATCCCAACAACATCAAAGCTAAATCTTCATCTTTGAAAGTCTCATCTATATTTGTCAAATCAGTAACCAACTGATTAAAGTTGGTGATGTGAGTATTTATAGAGGTGCTTGGAACATAAATGAAGCGAAACAGTCTTTTTTTCATATGCAACTTGTTTTGACTATTTTTCTTCAAGAACTTCTTCTCCAATGCATTTCACAATTTATTTGTAGAAGTTTCCTTTGAGAGTTCATATCTGTGTTCTCTAGAGAGATATGATCGAATTGTAAGACAAGCTAAGCGATTTAGCTTTTTCCAAACCTTTTTTTCCACATATGCTAGTTTCTCATCTTCAATGGTAACGTCTAGACCTTATTGAAATAGAGCCTAGAACTTTACTTTGTCACATACCAAAGTGACTTGTGCCATCAAAAATTTATACTGGGAATCTGGCATTGGTTACAGCAGTCAAAATTGACATTTTTGATGTAGATTCCATATCAGCAACAAATACTATTCAATAACAACAAAGAAACAAATAAGCTCCAAATATTCTTTTTGATGTGGAAGATCAGATTAACCTGCAACCACAGAGCATACTAAGAAACAACCTGGGCTCTGATACCAATTGTTGCAGAAGCTCGAGCAATTTTCAAATAGCGTGAAACTTACTTACTAAAAAATCACACTAGACAATTCCCAGGTCAGAGAGGTAGGTTCCAACTGAATTAAATACAAAGTCTTTCCTTGGACAGAATTATCACTAATAATTTAATAGCACAATAAATCTCAACAATTATACCCGACAAACAAAATAATAGCTATTGAATAGATAAAATAAAAGAGGCACCGAAATTTAACGAGGTTCGGCCAATTATGTCTACGTCCTGGGGCACCACCAAATTAATATTTCACTATCAAAGAGAAATATTACTAAGAGAGGAAGAAGATACAAATTGCCTAAGGGAGAAGACAATTGTTTTTGGTGTGTTTGAGACTACATAATGAGGTCTCTATTTATAGATGTGAGAGACCTCAAACCTTGATTTTTTTTGAATTTTCTTCACATGTGAAAATTCAAAATTAGGCACCAATCCAAAATTGAGCCACAAAATCTACACCTACACCCCAAACCAAAGTAGTAGTAAGGCTCTTAAGTAAGTCTTTCAAGAACCCTAAGAAGTTCCATGGGAAACTCTCACAAAAGATCAATTTTGATCTTAAAGGAATTTACTCTCATAAAAGAAAAGATTATCTTGTATTGAATAATGAAATGTAAAAAGTTACAAAGAAGGGATGTATTTATAATCCAAGACTTGTACTAAACATTACCAAATCCTAGTAGGACATTATTTGTAGTAACTAAATAAAACAATTAAAACCTAACTAAGTCATAATAAGACTCTTTTAAAGTAACTAACTAAAATAATTAAAGATATAAATGAAATAGGAATGCGAAATAAAATCAGATTGGAAACAAACTGTCCAACTTGAGTTCTTGTCTAATTTGAGTATTCAAACCCTTCAATTATTATCGCATTCTTGAGCTTCTTATCTCCATTGAATTTTTCAAGCTTTAATCTTTGTAGTAATTCTTCAAAATCAAGGAGTTCTTATTTTCACTGAATAAATGATACTAAAGCTTTCTTTATCTTAAAAGCTCTTGCCCTTTGATATGTCCATTTGATAATTTTGGAGCTTGATCTCCATCCCCATGACCATGAGGTGCGAGTCCAAAACATGCAACCATCAAAGACACCTAAAATATTCAATACCAAACTCTTGATCCGTTTTGCAATAAAACAAATGCAAAAGAAAAATTTTTAATTTAAAAATACCTTTTAAGATAAATCATTACAAAATAATATTTTTAGAAGACACCAGTTAGATTAAGTTAGTTACCTCACTAGTCCAATCCAAAAATACCTTTCACTCCAAAATCAATAATTTAATATTATAAAAATGGATATTAGATCATAGAAAATACTCACTAATTCAATGCATGAAATTCACCCCATCCCAACCTAAGTATTGTTGAAGAGTCATAAAAATTTACAAGAATATTTCAAATGGGTTGTTTTAAGAGATCTCTTCCCAAACATTTTAGAAAAAATATGTCAAAATACATCTCAAAGGGTTAAGCTATGAAATTACAATTAAATTATGAATTCTCTTATTACAAGATAAATTCTAAGAAAATTAGAAAAATTTTACTCTTTCAAAACATCATTACTTTTCAAATAGATTTAATATCTTGCGAAAATCATATAAAACAATCCATAACTTAAAAAAATATGACACTTTTTCAAAAAATTGGAATCATATATAATATATTCCTACAAATTTCAAACAATAAGATACAAGTTTTGCCTGAGAGTGAATTTCCTCTAAGTTACTGTTCATCTTCCCCAAATTTCCTAATTCTATCTTATTTTGAGTCTTATTTTAACCCTTCCCAACTTATGATCCAAAGTTCATAATGATATAATTTATATACCAATAGAAAGCTCTCACT
>JAWZTD010047698.1:0-35054 GCA_035221335.1 Echites panduratus | reverse complement strand
TGATTTAATTGTTGCTCAAATTTACTTTAATGACATTATTTTTAGGTCTACAAATAATAGTCAATCGAATGAGTTTGTTGAGTATCTGTAGGGTGAATTCGAGATGAGCATGGTCAGTGAATTAAATTATTTTCTAAGACTATAAGGGATATTTATTTCACCAACCAATTATGCTCAGGATCTTAAGCAAAAATTTGGCATGAATGGAGCTAGACAAGTCAAGACTCCTACTAACGTCAACAAAAAACTCACCAAAGATAACAAAAGGAAGCCTGCTGATCAACGCATGTATTGTAGCATGATTGCAGGTTAGTTAAATTTAATAGCTAGTCGACCCCATATTCTTATAGTGTTGTGTTTATGCTACGTTTCAATCAGACCCAAAGGAATCTCATTTGATAGTTGTCAAACATATATTGGGATATGTTGGACATACAACAGATCTTGGTATTTAGTTTACTCAAATCTCCAACACTTAACTAATTAGTTATAGTAATGCCAACTACGTTGGAAACTATGGTAATTGAAAAAGCATGTCAGGAGGTTATTTCTTTTATGGATTAAATCTTGTGTCATGGTATAGCTAAAAACAAAATTGCATATCTTTTTCAGCTGAAGAAGTGGAATACGTTTTTACTAGATGCTATTGTACACAATTGTCATGGACGAAACAAATGTTTAATGAGTACGGTTTAAATCAGAAGGATTTAATATTGATGTGTGATAATCGAAGTGCAATTGGTATCAGCAAGAACCTAATACAACACTTAAGAAACAAACATATTGATATCTAACATCACTTTATTAGAGATCTAGTAGAGCAAAAGATTATCAGTATTGAACGTATCTCAACATCAACTCAATTGGATGATATTTTTATAAAACCTCTGGAAGTTACAAGATTCTCTGCACTTCGAGGAGCACAGGAGGTAAACTCCATTTAATTTTCCCTTTTTTTCTTTCAATCTTCCTTTTTTGAAGGTTTTTTTTTTAAAAAATAGTAGCTAGAAAGTATTAGCATGAAAGTCGAGGCAATCATCTCTTCAAAAGAAAGTTTCTACAACACTTGGATTTCTTATTAGAGTTCTATTATGTTTTGGAAATTCCTTTAATCATTCTCAAATTACCTAAAATAAAGAAAAAAAAGAGTAGAACTTCTCAAATTTCCATGACTACCTTGCTTCAGGTGACAACCCAACTGCAATTGTCAACAACCTTTATTCTTAGCAAGCTTTAGACATCTCCATGGCTCTAGGGATTTCTTCATCAATGAATGAAGATTTGTGACCGGTGGTGACATCAATCCCTCACCCGAAGTTGTTGAAATCGAGTCCGATGACGACATGCCTATTGCTCATCTTCTACAATGCTGAATCTCTTTGGTTGATTCCTAAGTTTGACAAAGATATTATTTTTGAAGAACACTGTTTTGAGTTCCAAAAATTTTGATGGAGATATTGAAGCATCTACAGAGGGCATGAATGATATTTTGCCTTCTTTATCCCGAGGAAGAGCTTTCACCATCCTATTGAATTCTTTTGAATACCTTCAAAACATTATATCATTCATGTCGAGTTCAAAGCACTTGAAACCTCAGTATTTGATTAGATTATGTTGATTAAAGCAAATCGCAATGCCATGAACTTTGACAGATTGATTCAAGATCTTCAACAGCAAGTCATCAAGATTTCCAACACTCTTATGGATCATGAACTTTCTCTTTTGAGAGAGTAAAGAATGCAGATTGAGATTTGTTTAGGTCAACACGAAAGGGGGCTGATGATATGATCAAAGAGCTGATAGATCTTTTGGACTTTGTTGTAGACTTATTTATGGATATACTTTGGTATACTATTATGGTCCTTATTTTGGTATTCTATTATGGCCTTCTTCATGGTTATATTTAGGATTTATTTTGGACTTATTTGTTGATATGATTTGGCTTGTTAGAAGAGTTAGTTATAATTTTTTTTTCTTGAATGAAACAAATGCCCAAGGGGGAGATTGATAAGTAGAATATTGATTGACATTTTATTTGGAAAATTTAACTTCTTAAAGGAAACAAATTATCCTCTAATATTGTGATAGTCATTCAAGGTCCACCATGAATCTAATCAGTGTGATTGAAGAATTAAGAAATGGTCTCTTGCCATCTTGGGACAAATTGTCAAAATTTTTGGGATTATTTAATCTTGGTTTGACGTAAATAGAACAATTGATTTTTAGAGGAAATAAAATCAATAAGTGATATTGCTCTAAGAGGAATTGTACATTGTCAGAAATAACTCAAGCAAAAGTCAATAACAACACTAGTTTAGGCATTGCAAATAGGTAAAGGAAGCTATTGTGTTAATCCACTAGTTCTATCTTGTATGATTTGCTAACAACTTTTGTGTGTTGGACTTTTGAAAGAACTAGTGGATTGGATCATGGAGTTCGACCAATCAGAAGTAGGCTTGGCAGAACTGCTTAAACAAATTTATGGTATCAATTTATTTTATTGCTTTACTTAATATTTGAGCTTAATTCTCCATCATTATCGCACACAACCCTTGTAGATTAATTTGCTTTAAGAGTGATTTTGTAGATCTTTATCTTTCATCTTTATTTGCCACTTTTCCAATAGTTGGTCAGGAATTACTATAGGGAGGATGGGGATTAATTTTTGGTTTACGACTAGAAAAAAAATAGATGAGAAAGATAACTCAAAGAAACGGGTGTTTCTGCGAATTAATTTAGATTTAAAGTTTGAGGGGACAGAGATGGTGATTGTGTTAGCTGCAAGAATGGGTATAGAATAAGGACCAAACACAAAAGAAAGGAGGTGGGGAAACAACAAATAGGGGATGACAAAGTAAGGAAAGGAGATAAAAGAAAAGAAAAAGTTTTACCAGATTTTCCTTCACTATTTTAGAGACGTTATTTACCCGCTGATTTTCTCTCAAAAATTTGTTTAAATTCTTTCCATATACACCTTATGTCTGGAATTGAATATACCAATTTGACTTGCAAACATTTTTAATAGACAGGTTTGACTTAGTTAATTTTACATTTGTAATGTGACTTTTATCAATAAAAATTTAACTAAATTAGGAAATGGGTCATTCATTTCTGAATTGAGGGAGAGTATTAATTTAACAAAATATGAACCGATCTCCATTCTTACACCACTCATACATTCTTCTTTTCATTTTCTCAAATGTAAATTTGCCTAACAATTCAGAGAGCCTATTAAATGTTATTCATTATCTTGTTTTATCGTATTCTGGTTTTTTAACATTATGCATGTCTTTCATATGTATATTAAAAGTATATAGTAATTGTGTATTATAATATATAGTGATTTATAATGTAGTTTTAATATAGTTAGTATTTATAACTAATGACATGAGTCATATATATATGTTTGCCTACATATTAATTAAGTTAATATTTGTGGATGAATTATTTTCTAGTTTATAATTAAATGCATAATACAAATTTATAATTAATATGGTGAACATATGTGTTACATGATTAATGTAAGGATAGATGTTATATATTGCACTTTAATATTTTTCATATCTTAATATTCATCGTAGCCATGCCGCAATAATTAAATTATAAGTCGTTTTAATCCTGACATATATAGAGAGTATAATAAAGTAAATTTTATTATTAGTAATGCTTTTGAATTTTTTTTATATATGATTCATGTTGTTTATTTTCTTTGATAAATTGTTCATAAAAATGTAATTAATTGTTTTGGTAATGTAATTAAGTATTATGCATAGACAATTATTGAAATATGTATAGATATATTTACCAAATTGAAGATTCAAGGACTCATGACAATGTTCAAGGTTAATAATTTGATTGACTTATGTTGTTGCACAACAACAACCATCCCCTTGATTTGGAAGACTAATCAATACCATAACCCATAGTAATTGAATGAACTTTGAATAGTCATAACCCATAGTAATTGAAAGAACCTTGAGTAGTCACTCAAGGACCCTAAGAAGAGTTGTCAAGAACACACTTGAAGATCATGTTTGATCTTGTTTTTCACTCACTCAAAGGAGAATAGTTGTTTGTAAGACATAATGTGTTGTTAAGATTACAGAATAAGAACTATATATAGAGTTCTAAAACCCTGAACAAACTTATTAAATCATTCATAAAGTTTAAAGACTCAATTGCACTTAAAAGCTATCAAAAACTACAAAGAAAAGTTAAGGAAAAGATCAACTCTAGGACAACTTTCAACTTGACTAGCACTAGTCCTTTGCATCGGTGATTCACTGGTTTTGGTAACTAGTTCACCAATGCCAGTGAGGAGGAGAAGACCATTTTGATTTTGCACCATTTTTGCATTGTTTCCTTTGGCCTATTTTTGTACTTTCTTCTTGGCTTGTCATGGCTTGATTTTGGATGTTCCATGGTGTGTCTTCAAGACCTTTCAACTCATCAATAAGTTTAAACTTGAAGTTAAATCCTTGTATGCAAGCCTCCATTTATTTGTAAGAACAACTAATGTAGACCAAGCTAAATCAATGCCTTATGGATTGATCATGAGGGCACGAGTACCTAAAATGAAGAATTCTTTAGTTGCATATCTCCAAAGGAAAGGAAGAACAACTCGATTTTGATGTCATCTTTGAAGCAACCTAATTTGAAGAAGAATGTGAGTTGAAGAAGGTATGGAATATATCCATGTTTGAAGGTTCTAAAGGGCCATTTTCTTGTCAGCAAAACCACCATAAGATCCTTGAAGAAGAATCACTTGGAAGCAAGGAAGAAAAGAGCTCACAAGTAGCAAATGGAACAAGAAAATGGAGCAACCAACCCTAGGATTGGTGCCAAAGCTGGCTGACCGACTTCAAAACTGGGGCCGGTCAGCCTCGGTACTTGAGTAGTAACAACCAGCTTGTAGGTGACGGGTGCCTGTCGAGATTGGGAAACCTATCGGATAGCTTTGTTTAAATGGTGTTTTCTTGCTATTTCTCACACTTTTAGGGGTTCTTTATGTATTTTATGATTCTTGTCAAACCTAAATTAGGTTAACTAGAGTTAATAATTATAAATACTTGATTCTATTGTATTTTGGATAATTATCTTTGAATGAACAAAAATTTCATCTCTTTAGTGAGATTCTTCCAAAACTCTTCTAGGGTTCTTGTAGAATTACACTGGGACTTTCGATTACTTTGATTAAGGTATTGATTAGTCTTTAAAATCAAGAGAATGGTTTATGAGAGTTCATCTCATAGATCATTCTAATTAACCACAAACGTAGATGAAATAATTCTTTTTGGTGTGAATAAGAAATCACATCATAAATTGGTATCAGAGCTTTGGTTCTTCGTCAAAATTTTGAATATCCTTTATTTGCTTTCTTGTTTTGTGCTAAGATCTTATTTTTTTATTGGAATAATTGGTCTTGAGCTTGTTTGTGTTTTGTTCTTCTTAAATCTATCCTAGTATTTTCTTCTACGATTTTATGGGAACCAAGCCTAAGGCTAAAAACAATTGCTAGTTCTATATGTTAAGTGTTCTCTTCAATCATCTATATATCTTACAAAAAAAAAAAAAAAAAAAAGAGGAAGAAAAGAAAAACAGAGCAAGAAGAAAATCTATGACAAAAGAAGTGAAAGGGATTGAATGTTGTTGATTTGAACTTGAAACTTTTGTGAGTATTGTTAAATACTTGTTTGAGATGGTTGGGAAGCTATATTTGATTGATATTAGTGGAATTTGAGATCCAAGAGGTTTGAAAAAAAACAATGGTTTTGTGGATAAACTTGATCACAATTCTTGAAGTCTAGGTGTTTGATAAAATGCCTCATTGACAATTTCTTTGATTTGTAGTTAATGTATCACTTGCTTTGAATAGAATGGCCTCTCCTAAAACTTTTTAACTCTTATTTGTTTATTCTCAATGAAAATTTGATTGATTTGCATGATTAGTTGTTAACCCTGACTAAGTGATTTTACATTTGCAATGGTGAATCCTATAAGATCTAAAAGGCAAGAGTGGTGAGCTTAATTGAGTGTAAAAAAGCCTTGATTGAGTGACATAAACAAGTGTAAGTGAGAAATTCATTGTGGGAACAATATGAGTAAGGAAGCAACACTTTCAACATAAACCCCCAATATAGGAGTGGACCAAACCATATTTCAACACTTATGGAAAGGATGGAAAGAATGGCTAGGGAACTTTCAAATAGCATAAATGACATGAGGAGAGATTTGGGAACAAGATTGGACTAAGTAGATGGAAAGATGGATAACTTTGAAAAACCTACTCAACCTCACATGAGAAATCCTCAACAACTAAGTGGAAGGGGAAAAGGGAATCAACCAAGGGTGTAACCAAGAAAGAGGAGCATGCAAGATCCTTACGAGGAGGAGAGATCAATTCAGGGGATTATGATAATGAACTTGAGGAAGAGAGAATAAGGAGGCATAGAAGGGAGGAAGATGACCTTGACAAAAATATTGGAAGCATTAAATTAATCGTACCACTCTTCTATGGAGGTGATGATCCTAATGCCTATCTTGATTAGGAATGGAGAGTTGATTAAATCTAAAAATGTCATCAATTCCCAGAAGAGAAGAAGCTCAAGCTAGCCATTGCAGGATTCATGGACCATGGCATTGTGTGGTGGGATCACTTGGAGATAGCAAGAAGAAGACAAGAGGCACCACCTATTGAAACTTTGGAAAGAGATGAAGAGATAATTGAGGAATAGATTTATACCAAAACACATTCAAAAGGATCTTAATCACAAATTGCAAACTCTAACATAAGGAAACAAGAGTGTAGATGCCCATTACAAAGAAATGGAGATAGCTATAATTAGAAGCAACCTTGTAGGAGAGGAACTCGAAGCTACCATGGCAAGATTCTTACATGGCTTGAACAAGGAAATTGGAGGCATGCTAGAATCACAACAATATGAGGACATGGAAGAGATCATGCAAAAGGAAATCAAGATAGAGAAACAAGTCAAGAATTGGAGGTCACACTATGGAAAGCCATTTGGTGCGTTAAGTTATAGCAACCCCACTTCTAAAGCTACAACTCTATGGCCCAAGAAAGAGCAGAGAGTGGCAAAAACAACTAATAAAGGAGAATCAACCTAGCCCAAGGTTGTGCACACTAAAGGTCCTTTAGGGGGACAAAGGTAAAGCACCACTTCATCCTCCTAGAGGTAGAGATGTTAAATGCTTTAAATGTCAAGGGTATGGACATTATGATAATGAATGCATAAACAAGAGTATCATTATTATTGAAAGGGGAGTTGTGGAATCATGTAGTGAAGATGAGAATGAAAATGGAAAGTGGAACCTTGTGGTGATGATGAAGAAGGGGTAGTGACCCTAATGAGGTAATTATAAGAGGACAATTGAATATGGTGATCAGGAGAGTCCAAAGTGCCAAACTAAGGAAGAGGATGAAGTACAATGGCATAACTTGTTCCACTCTAGATGTATGATCCAGGGAAATCTATGTAGTTTGATAGCAAATACATGATGGATAGATTGGAACTCCTTTGCATTGACCATCTGAAACAATATATATTGCAATGGTTGAATGATTGTGGAGATGTGAAAGTGGGAAAGAAAGTAATGATTCCTTTTTCTACATGGAAGTATAGTGACGAGGTGCTTTGTGATGTGGTCCCCATGCAAGCCACACATTTGCTACTTGGGAGATCGGGGCAATATGATAGGAGAGTCACTTTTGATGGATTAAAAACAAATACACCCTCGAGCATGAACGGAAGAAACTTCATTTGAACTCCTTGAAGCCAGATGAAGCCTACGTGGACCAAAAGATGCTTTCAGAGAAAATGAGATACTACTATGAAGAAAAAGAAAAAGAGGGAAAGGGAGAGTTGACTAGGGTGAAAAAAAGAGAGAACGAGAAAGACAAGAAAAAAATTGAGAAAAAGAGAGGTGAGCAAGAATAGAAGAAGAGAGAGGGGAAAGATAAGAGTAAAAGGAAAATGAGTTTTATGTAAAATCAAGAGAGTTAAGGAGTGCTTGAGAGGGTTAAATCATACATGAGTAGAGATGAGTCTAAGGTGCATACTCATTGTTGATTGTGAGCCTATCTTATTTGAGATGAAATTTATTATTGTTCATTTGAGGAGGAGGTATGTATCTCTTGATGGTGAATCATATCATATTGGGATTATGAACTTTTGGGAAGTTTTAAGACTTCACTATTTTGATAAAAACATGAGTGCTTGGATTAAATATCTTTTAATAGATCTTGCTAGGCAACTTGAAGTTTATGGATTACATGATTATTTGCCTAGATTGGTTATCTAGGTTTGTTCTAAATCATTAAGTGTTATGGATTTGGTTGTTTTGACATTTGGTAGCAAGTTACATCTTTGTGGTCTTATGTGCATATTAATTCTGAAATTTAATTTCTTGGATATCTTGCTTAGAGAACACTTTGTGATGCATGAGGAAAGTAACTCAATGCCTTTTAAGAATCATTGCTTGATAAAGAATTGGGGAAAAGTATGCCATGTTGGGAAGTTAAATTCTATGGAGTTACAAGTCTTCATGATTTTGATGGCAACATGAATGCTTGGTTTGAAGTTCTTCTTGTGATTCTCAGATTCAAAGCTTATGGTTTTCATGGTTGTATGTTTGGAATGGATATTCTTTATTATCTTGATTGTTCCAACCATGATGAATTCATTAAGTTACTGAGATTTGAGAATCATGACATGATATTTGAGACTTATGTTAATCCCAGGATCTTGTATTTCTTTTGGGCTACATATCAGAAAGAAGCCAATGATTCTTCGGGTACTTGTTGTAATCTTTGAAGAAGATGTTCTATGATGAAAATTTGATCTTTCATGAACTTGATGAGCTTTATGTCGATAAAACAAAGCTGAAGTTCATGTGTTTCATCTCTATTTGGCATGAATGGTGGAATAAAAAGATGTTAAGGTTTACATTTTGTGTTAAATACAGAGCATTGTCGAGTTTCTTGGAGCATTCTCTAACTTTCATTGAAAATAATGTGAACCATCATTTTGAAAATGTGGATTCTTTCATGTGTGATAGTTATCTTTTGAACATTTTATCCATATGCTTGAAAAAATTGATATAAGACATGTGTTTGTTTGGGGAAGAAGGTATTTCTTGATGCTTGACATGTAATTGTTCGCTTGTTGAAGTGCTTTTTGCTTAGTACTTTAGTGGACATCAACCTTTAGGTATTTGCCTTTATGTTTTAAATGATGTCATTTTGTGTTCTTAGTGCTTAAAGTGAGCTTATTGTTGATGAGAAGGGAAACTTATCAAAGATAAAAAGATTGCCACCTTGGAGGAAGGAATAGTAAGCCTTTTTGTGTGATGACTTCCATGGAGGAACATATTTATCCAGTCTTTGATAGCATCGGGTTATGAGGTAAGCATTATTAGATGTTTCAACCAATGCTAGTAATCATTCTTTTCTCAATGTCAGAATTGAAGATTCGAGGATGAATCTTTTTGAAGTGAGGGGGAATGATGAGACCCTAGGAGCTCCTCAATATTGATTGAAGATAATTATATGCCAGAAAAGGAAGATCACCTTAAAGACATTTTTCATGGAAGATTATAGACATGGAAACACTCAGCAACTCAAGCTTGAAGAAGACATGATGGCATTGGAGTGCAACTAACTTGAGCTTGAAGTCGTCCGAAAAAAAAATTAAATCTAAATGAAGGTTGTGGACTTCAAAACTAGGGAATGTCTCATCTTTTGTAAGCTTTAAAGTCTACAAATTCTTGTCAAGAAACATGCTAAGAGAACAACGAATGAAAGATACAAGAAAAACAAGATGGAAAGGTATGGAAAATGGTGAAGAACATTTAAATCGTAAGCTGTCCGGCGATTGGAATAAACCATCCGGCACCTAACTTGGATTGTTGTTCATCTCTACAGTGAGGCAGAAGCACGCCCGTGCTCAAAAGAATAGTTGATAAGAGGGCCTTTGCATTTTTTATGTAAGATTCTTTCAAAACTCTTTTAGGATTCTTGTAGAATTACATTAGTGCTTTCAAGTACTTTGGTTGAGGTATTGAATAGTCTTCCAAATCAAAAAGAATAGTTGATAAGAGGGCCTCTCATACGTCATTCTAATTAACCAAAACAAACTCTTGATGAAATCCTTTTAATCCTTCATGTTCCCTTTGATGACTCGAACCCTAAGAACATTCGGTTGTCTCTCCGGGAATTATATTAGTAGGTATAAAAGCTTTGGGCTCTTCATCCATTGTTTGACCATCTTTATTTGCTTTTCTGTTTGTGCCAAGATCATATTTTTCTTCTTTGAAAATCTTATGATCATATGCTTGTTTGTGTTTGTTCTTCTAAAAAGTTGTCCTACTATCTTCTTGTAAACATTATTTGTGGGAACCAAGCCAAAGCCTAAAACAAGGTTAGTTCTATGCATTAGGTGTTAGTTCTTCAATCATCTATCTCTCTGCAAAACAAAGAAAAGCATAACACAAAAAGAATATTTTAAAAAAATAAAGAGTGACAAAATTTGATATTGAAATTTTTTTGCTTATTGTTCAAATATTTGATTGAGAAAGTTTGGCACTACAATTGCCTATTATTTGTGGAAATTTTGAGATCAAATAGGCTTGAAATCATTTTGAATTTGCAAAGAAAAACTTTATCACATTTCTTGAAATCTAGATGTTTGATAAGTTGCCTCAATGAAATTTTTTTTTACTCTTACTTGTTCTATCACTTGTTTTAAATAGAATGGCCTATCTTAAACTTGTTTTGAATCACCTTATTTGTGGATTTTCATTAAATATTTGCTCGGATTTGTATGATTACTTAGTATCCTTGACTAAGAGATTTGCATTTGCATTTGGTGAATCCTTTAAGAACATGAAGAAGAGTTCGAGTGGTAAAAGGCAAAAGTGGTGAGTTTGATTAAGAGTGTAAAAGCCTTGATTGAATGACAGAGACAAGTGCAAGTGAGGACTATGTCAATTCGCCACTGCTTTGGGAGAATTTTCCATTGAACGCATATCAAGAGCAAAAAAGCAACTTCTTCACCCCAATCTTACAACATGGAAGGGGAACAAGATGTTGTGGAAATTCTCATGGATAAAATGGAAAGCATGACAAACGAACTCTCCGACAACATTAATGATTGGAGTAGGGAAATAAAACCAAGAAATGAGAAATATGTAAAGAAGATCATTGAGGATTGAAAGGTAAATTTCTAATTGGAGGAGTTCATTTGTTACATCCTATGAAGCCTCAAGTCAAGGTACTTCAACATCTCACGTGCAAAGTCTTGAGACACTAAAATAACACTCTAGAAGTGAAGTCCTCAAGTGCTTTTCGTGTGACAAATATGGACATAGTGCTCTCAATACCCAACATGGAAAGAGGTGTTGTGCAAAATGGATGACACCAAAATGAAGAGAGATTGGAAGTGGAACCACAAGAAAAGAAGGAAAAGCTATGAGAAGAGATGGGAGAGACCATAAGTGACGAGAAAGAAGAACTTAAATTTCAAGCTGTCCTGTGCCTGGAATAAACCATCCACACCTGACTGGGATTGTTGTTCATCACCTCATCAAGGCATAAGCAGGCCGATGCTCAACCTTCTCCCCGTCCAACGCCAGAAGATCTTGTCCTTTCCTGAAGCTGTCCAGCTGACTTTGGATTCTTCCCAAGAGCAGTTGTGAAATTCCAGCTTTATTTCTTCATGTTTCAGCATGTCTTTTCTTTGTTCTTCAATGACTTTGTATGCAATTTATTTCCGGCATTTTAGTTAGGTTTTTTTCTATAAATAACCATCTTCTTGTTTTAACAAATATAACTTTTCCAAATGAATGAAAATTGATAGAAAACATTTCTTCTTCCCTACACCATGAGTCTTTAAGTAAACCTTTGGATCTTTTATTCGAGATTCTTTTAAGACTCTTCTAGGATTCTTGTATAATTACATTAGGGCTTTCAATTACTTTGGTTGAGGTATTTAATAGTCTTCCAAATCAAGAGGATGGTTGATGAGTGTTCATCTCATAGGTCATTCTAATTAACTAAAACAAATCCTAGATGAAATCCTTTTAATCCTTCTTGTTCCCTATGATGATTCAAACCCTAACAATCTTCATTCCTAGCATAAGAAATCTTATCAACACCTAAGAGCTCAACTGAGGTAAGAAGTTTCCTTGGGGGTTTTTTTTTTATCGAAGGTTTGTCCCTAGTTTTAGCACTATTGCTGCCCCCTTAATAAAATCATAAAGGTAAAGGTCAAATTTAGGTGGGATAAAGAAAAGAAGACAAGGCTTCTAAATTGTTGAAATCTAAATTTCTTTGCTCCAATATCCTTGCTCTTCCCTATTTTTTCAAAATTTTTGAGATTGAATGTGATGCCTCCGAGGTTGAAATAGAAGATATCCTTGTGCAAGAAGAAAAGCCCGTAGCTTATTTTAGTGAAAAGATTGATTGAAGCTACCTTAAATTATTCCACCTATGACAAAGAACATTTTTCTTATATTAGGTTGATGGAGTATTGGCAACACTATCTTTGGCCAGATGAGTCCGTTATCCACTCAGATCATGAATCGTTGAAGCATTTAAGGGGTAACTAAAACTTAGCAAATGACAACCTAAATGGGTAGAATTCATCTAGATGTTTCCCTACATAATCAAATATAGACAAGGTAAGGAGAACGTGGTAGCAGACGCAGTCTCACAAAAAGTACATATTGCTGTCAACCCTTGGCGCTAGATTGTTAGGATTTGAATTTTTGAAGGAATTCTATAAAGATGATGATGCGTTTAAAAGCATGTGTGTCATTTGTGAAAAGGGTGCTTGTGATAAATTCTACTTGCATGTTGGATACTTATTTAGGGAAGATAAGTTGTACATACCTAAATGCTCATTGAGAAAATTACTTGTTTTGGAAAGCCATGGTGGTGGACTAGTGGGGCATTTTGGTATAATTAAGACCTTGGTTGTTGTGAAAGAGCATTTCTATTCTCCACAAATGAAAAAAGATGTGATTAGGTATGTGAAATTTCGACTGCTTGTAAAAAAAAGAAGTTTGGTCTTAAACCACATGGGCTATACATACCTTTACCTATTCACAGTGCTCCATGGGAGGATGTATCTTCGGAATTTTGAACTTAGAACTAAGTGGGGTAGAGATTCCATTCTTGTGGTAGTGGATAAACTTCTAAAATGACACATTTAGTTGCATGCTCTAAGGCTGATGATGCCTCAAATGTTTCAAATTTAGTTTTCAAGGAAGTAGTTAGACTACATAGCATTCCTAGAACAATTGTAAGAGTTAGGGACATAACTTTCTAAACCATTTTTAGAAGGTGTTAAGGGGAAGATTGGGCACCAAATTACTGTTAACCACATATCATCCTAAACAGATGGCCAAACCAAGGTAGTTAATAGGATTTTAGGGATATTGTTGAGGGCCATAATTAAATAAATCTAAAGTCCTGGGAAGATTGTCTACTATTAATTGAATTTGCATATAATCAACGTGTACATTCTTCTACTCACTTTTCTCCTTTTGAGTTGGTGTATGGTTTCAATCCTTTAACTCCTCTAGATTTAACCCCTTTGCCATTTATTGAGTTGCAAGCTTAGATGGAAAGAAGAAAGTGGAGTTGGTCAAGCGATTGCATGCCAAAACAAGAGAATATATTCAACTGTAAAACCAAAGAAGTGCCCAATATCATAACAAGGGTAAAAGGAAGGTAATTTTCAAGGTTAGAGATTCAGTATGGCTTCAAGTGAGAAATTAGAGATTTTAGCATGTACGAAAGACAATCTTGACTCAAGAAAAGATGGACTATTTCAAATCATTGGGAAGATCAATGAGCATGCCTACAAAGTAGACTTGCAAAGTAAACATAATGTTAGTTCTACTTTCAATGTGAATTATTTATCTCCTTTTGATGTAGATAGTGAAGATTCGAGGGCAAATCCTTCCGAGGAGAGTGGATGATGGAGACCAAGCTCCATTAATGCCTTTTGGATAGATCACGGATGAAGAAGGCTTTAGTTGCATATCTCCAAAGGATGGAAGAACAACTTAATTTTGAGGCCATCTTTGAAGCAACCAAATTTGGAGAAGAATGTGAGTTCAAGAAGGTATGGAATATATCCATGTTTGAAGGTTCTAAAGGGCTTCATCACTTGGAAGCAAGAAAGAAAGGAGCTAACAAGGAGCAAATGGAACAAGAAAAGAACATGAAAATTCAGTAACCCGCACCGCATAGGTCAGCCTCATTACTTGAACAGTAACAACTAGGTTGTAGGGTTAGAAACTGAGAGGGACTTTCTCTAGTATTGGTCCCCCCATCAAAGCCGATCGGGATGTGGAAACCTACTAGGCAACTTTGTTTAAATGGTGTTTTCATGCTATTTCTCACACTTTTAGGGGTTGCTTTTGTATTTCATGATTCTTGTAAGACGTAAATCAGCTATTTGAGTGTAGAGAGATCTCATCTCTTTTGTGAGATTCTTCCAAGACTCTTCAAGGTTCTTGTAGAATTACACTTGGGCTTTCAATTACTTTGGCTAAGGTATTGACTAGCCTTCCAAATGAAGAGAATGGTTGATGAGAGTTCATCTCATAGGTCATTCTAGTTAACCACGCAAACCTAGATGAAATCCTTCTTTTTGGTGTGAATAAGAAATCAAATCAACAGCTCCAAAGAAAGCCTCAAGTTCATTCATTTTTTGAGCTATTTTGCACACGACTTTCATCGTCTTTGATGTAACATTCTTCATCCTTGGAATGTCATTCTTGCATTTAAATCTAAGTATTTATAAATAATCTAAATTCCTTGAAATCCATCTTCAGTATCTTCATCTTTTCATAGCATCCAAGTTGATCCAATCAACGCTTACTTGGATCCTTGTATCTATCATTCCCCCTATCCTCAAAAGGAATCATCCCCTAATCTTCAAGTCCTACATAGAGAAGAGAACAATCCCTAACATTGATTAAATCATCAAAATAATTTTTACCTAATAATTTAATACTCTCAAAGAGTTGACAAATTCCATCCTCCCAAGAAGCTATGGAATGAGAGCTCCTTAGTTCACTTTGGAAAACTAGGTGGTTTCCACTTCTTGACTGACATGAACTTCTTTGCATCTACAATATTCTCATTATCAGAAACATTATATGCAAAAAAAACTTTTCATGCTAAGCACCAACTAAACAAAGTTCTATCATTAAGAACACAAATCATCAACTCCAAAGGTCTATGTCCCCATATAGCATGACATAAAAGAACTCTAAATCTGGCATCCAAGCACATTATACTCAAGAAACACTTTCTTTCCAAAACAAACACACGCCCCTTATCAAAGTTATTAGACATCTGTGTAAAATCCAGAAGAAAATAATTCTCATATATGGTGGGATTTAAAGCCATATCAAGGTGCACAATATTGTTCTTATTCAAAGATAGAAAAAGTTTCCAAGTTCTCAACAACTCTCTTTTGTTGGCCCAAAATACAAGCATAACATCAATATATAAAATATGTTGTGATCTTGAGACGAAGTGTCTCAATTCATTGGCCCAACGCTCAATTCATCAAGTAGAAGAAAAGCCCTAATGAAGTCTTTCAAGAACCTTAGAAAAAAGGTTTTATACAACATGTTATGAACTGAAAAATATACTTTTTAGTTTATATAGTGGCATGTTATATAACGGTACTCATATGATTTATGATGTATTATATATTACGGTTGCTTTATCGTCATATATATTTAGACTTATATTAGGGCAAATCATCCCCCAAAACCCTAAATTTATCTAGAATAATAAAAAATAATCCTAAACAAATTTTTGACCCATCCATAACCTTCGTCTCTCAAAATGTCCCAGTCATACACTTCCATTAACTACACCAGTTACGTCACTAACAGAAGAGGGTATTTTTATCTTTTAAAAATTTGTCTAAACCTAAGTCTTCTTTCCCTCTCCATTTCTTCTGTCCCTGCTCCGGTGACATTTCTTCTCTTTTTCTTTCTTCTCTCACTGCGCCGGCAACCCTCCCCTGTGCCTCTGTTCCCTAATCAATGTCTTTGTCATCTTTTCTATATTTGGGTTAGAAGGTTTAAAGGTTGTCTGTGGTGGGCAACCCAGCCCCAATAGAATGAACAGTAGAGCTCCTAAACTTAGAGAGAGATTCGATGCGGATGCTGCACAGTTTCTGATTCTTTATTCGTCTTCAGAAATGTGAGATTTTTTTTTGTTTACTGTTTTTGTTTTTTCCTTCCTAATCTGCTACTACCTATTGCCATATAAAGTTGACAATTTTGCTGTTTTTAGGGGAAGGGGAAAGGATTACGTGGGTGGGTAAGCTGGTAGAAATGCCGCCATTCTGGTGTTTCTGGGAGTGAAGACTATGACTTTTTGGGAAGGGCTACAGAGAAGGGTGGAAGGAAAGGCCATAGGATAAATCTGGCTTGGGTAGTAATGGGAAAGTGGAAGGAGGCTGGAAAAGGGAAAAAAAAGTCAGAGGGGTGTTGGGCAGGTATATTAGAGCTAGAACATGGCAAATTTATGCTTGGAGAGACCAGAACAAGGAGAAGGGAGAGTTGCAACGGTGGCCTTGAACGGCGGCAGGGCAGTTGAGAGCTTGCTACGACAGAAAAGATAGAGGTGGTGGCGGCGCCATTGATTGGGTAACAGATGCGAAGAGGAGGGAAAAGGAAGAAGGCAAGGATGTGGCGGGGAAGATCAGTAAAGAAGAAAGAAAAAAAATACCCTTAGAAATGCACTTGGGTTGCGCGTGCCTTAAGTCTGTTAGTGATTTAATGGATGGTGTTGACAGAAGTGTATCGGCTGGTCATTTTGAAAGACGAAGGTTATAACTGACTCAAAAATTAGTTTAAGGTTATTTTTGAGTATTCTAAATAAGTTTAGAGTTATGGGGGATAATTTGCCCTGAATTTTATACAATAGGCTAAGGTTGTTGTATATAACATGTTTCTATATATGGCAACCATGAGGCAATAGTATATAGTCTTTTTATATTTCTTTTCAAAAATATACTTTTAGTATATTCAATAACTTAGATGTATTATTATTTAATTTTATGGAGATTAGGTATAGTGGTATCATATCTTTTGATTAAAGTCAACTATAATACCCGATCTTTTTTTTCAACCAAATTAATAGTCATACTATTTACAAGCTGTCAGAGTGATACTTTCGATCACTTGACAACAATTTTCCGGCAAGAAACTCAATTTTCCGATGAAATTTTGGGAACTAATTCGGATGTTCGTAAATAGTATGGGTACTAATTTGACTGAAAAATTGCTGTTAAGTGATCGGAAGTATCACTTTATAGCTTGTGAATAGTATAGGTACTAATTGGGTTGAAAAACAAAATCGGGTATTACAATTGGTTTTTGCCGCTGGATAAAGTACTACTATAGCTAATCTCCCTTAATTTTATTAAAGGTAAATAACATATCTCTTTGAAAATTTCTAAAACAAATTTTAAAATTTTAAAATACAACTGCTTTTAAATGGATCATAATAATATAATATCTGTAATTAAAGGAATTTATTCTTGAGTAATGATATAATTCTGTCAATAAAATAAAATAAAATAAATTAGTGGATTGAATGCTACAATATATTGAATATTGTATTATTCTTCAAAGTGTTGGTACAAAATATTATTTTTGGAGTCCATGAGCACAAGATCTTTTTTACCCTTCTCTTTGTATATATTTTCATTTATAAACAAATAAATAGTTTCTATAGCTTCTCTTTGATGAGGTTGTCTGCCTAACAATTATGGGATTGTGAATAATGTTGTAGATATTCTAGCCAGATAAGATAACAAACTAATGCATTAAGCTTGTTATGATTAGAGAAAGTATGCAGAATATATGAAGTTTGCACCAACTTAAACCATACTATACATGAATGTTTTGTTGTATCTTTAGAAGCCAAATTTGACTTTACATAAGCTAGAATACACAAGAACCATGCCCATAAAAGATAAATTGTTCTAACAACTATGCTCGGATTGACTGAAGAAAAAAAAATCCCAATTCAAGAAACCCAGCACAATAGTTTCCAAATTTGTAAATTAATGTCATTCCAAATATTGCATCCAATACTCCTTTGGATTTTACAAAACTACCACATAATAGAACTGTTTGTACTAAAATAGAACATTCTTTGCAAAAAAAAAAAAAAGTAATAGAACAACAATATTTCTGGCAAGGTTTTGACAGTTCTTAAATTGTGATTTTGGTGCAGTGGTTCATTTCGATTCCTAGTCAGAATTACAACTTGCAAACTTGCAAAAGTAAACATATATAGAACAAGAGCATCTTCCTTTTAATAAACTTTTCATCTTGCATCTATTCAATGAAAACATATTATTGTCATTACTCAAAATATTGGAAGTTAAAAATTTTTCCATTTATACAACTACAACAAACACTGCACAAAAACAGGCTTTAGTGATGTTTGATTTAACGACACTTATATGAAACTATCCTAATAGACTATTATTAAGGAAGTTTATGTGAAAAATTTTTTTAAAATATTTCTATTAAATAGTTTTTAGGACGTTTATAATTACCTTTTATATTATTAATCAATTTAAGAAATTTTATAAATGTCCTGAAAAAATAAAATTATTTAGAATTAGAATTAAGGACGTTTGTCTAGAATCAGAATTAGAATTAAAAAAATATTTAAGGACATATATAATTGTCCTAACATAATGAAAATAGAATTAAGGAAGTTTACATTTCTATTTTAGAAAAATATGTCATGTTTGCAATTTTTTAGGACGTTTGGAAAAAATAATATTTTAATTGATCTGTTTTAGAGATGTTTATAAACTTTTAGATAATAATAATTTAATTTTAATATATACAATTATTTAAGGACATTTTTTTTTGTTCAAATGTAATGAATAAAATTAAAATTGAATTTGTGGCTCCAAATAACCCTTTTTTGAAATTTTTGAAATTCATTTTCTCCCCCCAAACATGAAAAGAAGTTGTTTTATGTCTTTATGACTTATAAATTTTTCAGATGTTTTTATTCTCCCGATTGGCATTCCTTCAAGACTCTCGATCTGTTATTCACCACTCAAAGCACAACCAACACTCACAAGCACCGATCGATTGACGATAGCTACCGTAGTTGGGATTAGAGAGTATCAACTAGAGAATAAGAATGCAGAGTTCTAGAGGTTTCTTTTTTTTCCTTTTGTACCAATGAGGAAACCAAAATCGAGAAAAGATCAAGTTTTTTGCTCTTGATTATTGTTATTGTTATTGTCCTATTGTATGATATTGAAACCCTCGGAATCTATCTTACTACCGTTCCTTCGTGTGTTTACTATTCCCTTTTGTTTTTTAAGTAAAAAGTTTTTCTTTTTTTTGTTGCTCTGAATTGTTCTTTTTGCTGCTGCTCTGGGTTCAATTTTTTTATTTTTTTGTTCTAATTACTTTTTGCAGCTGGAGGGTGGTTTCATTGTGGAAGAATGGTCTTCCTTTGTAAGTCCAATTCTTGTAATCACTTCGAAGAGTGTAGATTGAATTTCATTGTGGGCAAAGTCTAATTCTTGTAGAGGCAGTTGCTTGTCCATGTGTTATCTACGAGTTTGTCTACCCACAGCTCAATCAATTAGTGTTCCTTAAGCTGTTTATTTTTATTATTCTATACTCCAACCAATAGCTTGTATCCCTCAGTGTGAATTTATCAGAGGACATACCAATGTTCTATTGGATAATGAATGTGAAAATTAGATTTTAAATTGTATGGATTATGTCTTTGTCTTTTTATTACCAGTAGGATTTCATGTCGTCTAGATTTGTGCCTTCAGTTTGATTCAGGAGTGTAATTAAAAGTGTTTTTTTCAGAGCCTGATCAAATATTTTCTTCCTTTCATGTGCACTAGGGTATAAGTTGCCTTTGTTTTCTTGTTGCTTAGAGTTTTGCTTCCTTGCTGATTATTTATACCTAAGATAGTGAGAGTTAAATGGTAAACAATAATTCTCAAAACGCTAATACCCAAAAAGTATCTTGCTTTTCTAAATACTTTTTAATATTGTGACATTAGATCCTTTTAATCCCTCTTCTCTGCTACTGGTTGCTATCATTTCTTCATAATTATGTGGTTCACTTAGATGCTTAAGGTGTTATAATGTCTAAAGATTTATTTGGTTTCACCTTATGCATTTTGAGTCATTTAAGGTAACTTGCTTGAAAGAAACATGATAAATGTCTATTGTCCAACATAAATAATCATACAGCTTCCAAGAATTGATTAATTGAGTTGTCTTTACCAAGTTACTTACTTGTATTCTTTTTTTTTTTATTAGGTTATTTTTTGTAATATTCAGTTTGCTTGCAGAGTACAAATTCACATTACAGACCAGGACCTCATCTTCCTTCCCAAAAAGCACACCATAGCACTGGATCCCTCTTCCCTTTCAACCTTATTGAAAGATCAAGATTCCACCTTGTTAGAGTGCATTGTCAAAGAAACTGAAGCAACTCAAGAAAACTTATTCCATCTTGTTTGATTCAATCACATGTAAAGTTGAAGAGCATAATAGATGAATCCTTTATTGGAAAAGAATCTATAATGTCTATGGATCCATCTAAATTTGTTGTTGGAGTCCCTTTGGGAAGAGGTTTTCTTTGTGAAGTTTACATTGAGGTTACTATTAAAACAGGAGCAACCATTATCGGGCTTAGAAACGATTAGAGAATCATTAGGTGAAACGATAGTATGGCCTATCTTTCAAGTGAGTATACTGCTTTCATAAGAGATTTATTATATTAAAATATATTACTAAATTAAATTTATTGTGTATTTTTCAGATGGTTGCAGATGAAGTAGAACATTCTAGTAAAATATTATGAGATGACATGATAACAAAATTATTTTGGTTAAGGTAATTAAAAACAAAATTGTCATTTTTTTTAAATTCTTGATAGAAGAACAATTAAGTATACTTTCTTTTTAGATGTTTTACATTTACTTTTAATATGTATAACATTTTGTGATTTAATTAAATATAATTTCATATATTGCTGAAGCTTCTTTTAATGTGATTTGGGATTGGAATTTTTTGCAATAAACAGGTTAATTTGTAAAATTAATTTGAAAATGTCTTAATTAATCATAATACAGGACACTTTTAAATGTCTTTAATTCTATTATGTATTATTTATATTAGATTAAGAAAAAATATATAAGGACATTTAGTATGGTCACTAATTCATATATTTAAGGATGCATATAAATGTCTCAAAAAAAGGACATATGCAAATGTTCCTAAATGTGATAATAAATAACCTCTAAAAATGTTTCAAAATTTATGATAAAGAATTCAATAAACATCTTTAGATGTCTAAAAAAGGACATTTAAAAATGTCCTTAAAAATCAATTAGGACATAAATAAAGGTTGTTAATAATACTATACAAATCATGATGTTTATAAAGGTCACAAAAGAGGAGTGAACTAAATGTTCTTGTGACTCCATTACAAGGGATCTTTAGAGTAAACGTGCTTAATTCCATAAATGTTCTTATATGTACCAATTATAGAAGTTTAAAAGTGTCCTTAAAGCCCATTTTTGTTGTAGTGAGATTAAACCATGGGAAATCATAGAATCAAAATGCACCATGCAAAAAACTTGCTAAAGTTAGACAAAAATCCCTTCTTCATTTCGAAATATTGGCTCATCCTAAACAACCCCTGCTGATGTGATTTCTACTCCTCTTTTTGGCAAGGGAAATGGACACACACAAATTGCACCAATGACAAGAATTCACGTGGGGTTTATTTTGGATTAGTTGGAATGACCTATGAGATGCAACTCTCATCAACCATTCTCTTGATTTGAAAGACTAATCAATACCCTAATCCCTTAGTGATTAATAACCCTAGTGTAATTCTACAAGCATCCAAAAAAAGTCTTGAAAGAATGTCACAAGAAGTATCTAATATGAAAAAAAATGTGCAGAAGGGTTTTCTTTCTTTAATTTATGAATGAATTGAATTCCATACAAATGAGAGGGCTATTTATAGAGTTCTTGGTTATCACCTTCTTAGTAAATATTTTAAGAGAAATAATGACACACAAATCATTCAACTTACAAGAAAATCAAGCAAACTAAAAGAAAACATGAGAGAAAGTAGCTGAAGGCTACTGCAGACTAGCCTTTAGCCAATGCATGTTAGGAAGGATCAGGCCCCGGACATGATTGCTTGGGTCAGGCAGTGGGCAGACATCCCACAGGACCTTCTCTGGAATTTGCTCAACAACGGTATTTCTTTCAGTCCGGCACCAGACAATGGTAAGCTGGCACTAGACCTTTTCTCTTCCATTGCTCTCCATTTCTTCATGCCATCATCTAGTCCTTCATTCTCTCTTTCTGTGACATGTTTTATTATGATTCAAGTATTTTAAACCATCAAAAAATGCAACATTCCGTAACCTTTTTGCCTCATATTCTTTGAATTTGGTTCCATGGATGAAAAGTCGTGTTTGTTTTCCTTCTTTTGGAGACACGTGATTAGAGTTTTCTTCATCTTGGATGCTCGAGTGCTCTTGATAGGTCCTTGGGGCATTGATGGTTCCATTATTCCTCCTCTCTTCAGAAGGATTCGTCCTCGATTCTTCGTCATCTACATCAAAAGGAGACAAACCACTTCCATTGAAAGTAGAACTAGTGTTATACTTACCTTGAAAGTCGAATTTTTACTCATTATCATTGATTTTATCAACGATATGAAAGCCTCCATCTAGTCTTGATTTGAGCTCTGTCTTCCTTGCTTGAGGAAATCTTTCCTTTCTCAAGTAAATCCACACCCAATCTCCAACCTCAAAAGTTACCTTTCTTTTACCTTTGTTATGATAGTTGGCCTTTCTTTGGTTTTGCAATT
The DNA here is from genome assembly GCA_035221335.1 of Echites panduratus. Lineage (NCBI taxonomy): Eukaryota > Viridiplantae > Streptophyta > Magnoliopsida > Gentianales > Apocynaceae > Echites > Echites panduratus. The sequence continues at coordinate 12,091 of JAWZTD010047698.1, read as the reverse complement.
GGATATTTTCTCTTGCTTTGGCATTCATTTTCTTGACCAAATCTGCCTTTGTTCTTCCCATCTAAGCTTTGCAACTTATACAAAGGTAAAATGGTTAAATTTGAAGCAGTTAAAGGATTGAAACCATATACTAACTCAGAAGGATAAAATGAGTAGAAGAATGCACACATCGATAATAAGCAAATGCAATAAATGGTAGGCAATCTTCCCAAAACTTTAAATTCCTCTTGATTATATCCCTTAAAATGTCCTCGGTTTGTCCATCTATTTGTGGATGATATGTGGTCGAAAACAACAATTTGGTACCAAATCTCCCCCATAACACCTTGCAAAAATGACTTAGAAACTTGGTATCAGTATCACTAGCAATGGTTCTAGGGATTCCATGAAGCCAAACTACTTATTTGAAAAACAAATTTGCTACATTGGTAGCGTCATCTACCTTAGAACAAGAAAAGAAATGCTCCATTTTTGTCAACCTATCCACTACCACAAAAATGGAATCCTTACCCTTCCAAGTCCTAGGCAATCCAAGTACAAAATCCATAGATACATCTTCCCATGTATAGACAATATGGTTTAAGAGTGGACCTGGCCTTTATACATGCAACGCAAGTTTCACATACCCTAATTACATCCCTTTTCATGTGTTAGTTATGCCAAAATGGCCTATTAATCCACCACTATGGCTTTTAATAATAAGTAGTTTTCTAAATAAACAATTAGGGATGCACAATTTATCTTCCCTAAACAAGTATCATCATCTTCCACAAGCATCAGACATGTATTTAAGATCATCATCTTAATTATACATTTCTTTTAAAAATTCAAATCCTAGCCATTGAGGACCAATTGTAGTAAATAAGACATGCCTTCACGAGAGTGCATCTGCTTTTCCTTGCTTGTACTTGTTTATGTAGGGAAACATCAAGATAAATTCAGCTCAATTGGCATGCCTTTTGCTTAGCTTTTGTTGCCCATTTAGATGCTTCAATGATTCATGATCCGAGTGGAACAAACTCCTTTGGACAAAGGTAGTGTTGCCAATGCTCCAAGGACTTGACCAAAGCAAAAAAGTTCTTTATCATATGTAGAATAATTCAAAGTAGCACCATTTAATTTTTTGCTAAAATTAGCTATGAGGTTTCCCTCTTGCATGAGCAAGCTCCTATTCCCATCCCAGATGCATCACATTAAATTTCAAAGATTTTGGAGAAATCGGGGAGAGAGAGGATAGGGCACTAATAGGCTTAGATTTTAATCATTTGAAAATATTGCTCTTGTTCTTTATCCCACCAAAATTTAACCTTCGCTTTTATGATTTTCTTAAGGGGGGCTACAATAGTGCTAAAAAAAATATAAACAAACCTTTGATAAAAGGAAGCCAATCCATGGAAACTTCTTACCTCACTTGAGCTTCTAGGTGTACGCCATTCTTGGATTGCTTTGATCTTCTCCTCATTAACATGTATTCTGTTATGAGTAACTAGCCAAGAAAATGACTTTAGGCAAACAAAAATAACACTTTTTGCAACTTAGCAAGTAATTGTTCCCTCGTAAGTATTTCAAACACAATTCTCAAATGTTCAACATGTGCATCAATGCTCTTGCTATACACCAATACATCATCAAAGTAGACTACAATTAATTTACAAATACATTGTCCCAGCACATGATTTATTAGCTTGGTGCATTTGTGTGTTTGAAAGGCATTACCAACCATTCATACAAACCTTTCTTAGTTTTAAAAGTTTTTTTAAATTCATCTCCTTCTTTCATTCTAATTTGATAGTATCCACTTTTCAAATCGATTTTAGATAAGAATTCACTTCCACTTAGCTCATCTTGCATAGAGAAAGGGAAAGCTATACTTTACCGTGATTTTGTTGATGGCTCAATAATCCACACAGATACGCCATGTCCTATCTTTCTTTGGTACAACACCGGAATTGCACATTGGCTTTGGCTATCTTGTACATTCTCAAGGAGCTCTTGCACTTGCTTTCGTAGCTCCTTGGCCTAATCCTTGAAATCTATGAATGAGGGGAGTAACAGAATTGAAATCTATTTGATATTCAATTCCTTGAAGTGACGGTAACCCCTTTGGAAGCTCTTCCGGTAAGGCATCTTCAAATTCCTGCAAGAGTGAACTAACAACACTAGGACAAGAAGTGTTAATGAGATCCTAAGAGCGATCTAAACCATGAATGAAGATAATGGGATGCCATCAAAGGAAGTTCATTGAACTTATATCAATCACGGAAGATTTAGGCATGCAAAGTTCAATATTTCAAAGTTCAAGAAGGACTTTGAGATACAACTAACTTCAACTTGAAGTGTCCCATGATAAAACCCTAAAGTGTTACATGGAGAATTATAGAAGATTTGAGGGTTGCCAAGTTCCATAATTCAAGTTTGGAGAAGAATGAAGCCACTAGAATGCCACAAACTTGAACTTGAAAAACCATGTTTGAGGAAACCCTAAAACTAGATGGAAATTTTTGGGCTTCAAGAGGGTTGAATGACACACATTTGGAAGCTTTAAAGTCCTCAAATTCATGCCATACACATGCCAAGAAAACATGGTTTAAAATGGCATAAAGTAAGAAACAAGAATGCTCAAAATTGGTGCTAAAAAGTGGGGAAACACAGCTATTAAGCCCCAGGCTGAATAATGCGCCAATTTTGCTGGAAAACAAAAGGTGTACGGGAGTGCTACAATAACCTTGTCTTGCGCAACTCTGCGACAGTGACCAAGTTGCTACAGTAGCTTTCCAACAGCGAATTTCTCTCTTTTCCTTTCCTTTTTTCTTATATTTTCTTATATAGTTAGGGCCCTCTTATGCAATTTAATTTCCAACTTTGTTTAGTTAAGTTTTTGGCTTATAAATAAGCTTTCTTCTTGTAATAAAGACAATTAATTTTGAGATGAATGAAAATTGAAGCAATGCTTCTTCTTTGCTCTTAGAGCAAAAATCAAGACTTTGTATTGAATTGTGAGATTCTTACAAAACTCTTCTAAGGTTCTTATAGAATTACACTAGGGCTATCAATTATGTGGATTAGGGTATTGATTAGTCTTCCAAATCAAGAGAATGGTTGATGGGAATCTATCAAATACTTCATTCTAACTAATCCTAATGAAACCTAGGTGAAATCTTGTGTTCGGTGCAATTTCGACCTACCCACCAAAAAGCGTCTTTGGAAGAAATCACATCATATATTAGTATCAGAGTTTTGGGTTCTTTATCTAGGTTTGACTATCTTTATTTGTTTCTTGTTTGTTTGCTCCATGATCATAATTTTCTTCTTTGGAATCGAATGATCATTTGTTTGTTTGTATTTGTTCATTTTACATAGGCTATTTTAGGACTTGTTATCAACATACACCTATCCTATTAATTTCTTGTGATCAACTGTTTGTGGAAACTGGCCTAAGGCCAAAAACAATGGCTGATTCTTTGTGTTGAGTGTTTGTTATTCCATTCATCCATCTCTACAACTGTTGAAAAGAAAAGGAAAAAAAGTAGAATATTGAACAAAAAAGAAAAAAAAAAGAGGAAGTGAAAAAAATTAGATTGAAAATTCTTGTGCTTTATTGTTCAATATTTAATTGGGAAATCTTGTGCTTATTGATCAAATATGTGATTGTGAAAGAATGGAGCTATATTTTTTTATCATTTGTGAGAATATGATATCAAAAGAGACTTGAAAATTGTTTGGCATTGCTTAGAAAACTTGATCATATTTTCTTGACCTCTAAGTGTTCGATAAAATGCCTCATTGAAAATTTCTTTGAGTTATCATCGTTTTATCACTTGATTTGAATTGAATGACCTTTTTTAAACTCTTTGACTCTTATTTGTGGATTTTTATTGATCATTTGCTTGAATGATTTTACAGTTCCTTGAGCTAAGTGAATTGCATTTGCCTTGGTGAATACTATAAGATCTTAGTGAAGAGTTGGAGGTAAAAGGCTAGAGTGTAAAAGCCTTAATTGAGTGACATACACAAGTGCAAGTAAGGAATATATATATTGCTACTTGTTTGGTTAAGATTTCTCATTATGGGTACACCATGGATATGGAGGCCACAAGTTCATCCCGAGCTTCTAAAGTTGAAATGGATTTCTCAAACGATATGACAGACTTCTTTATTACAAGATGAAATATCTTTGACAAGATAAGTAGCTTGATGATTGATCATGGGAGTGAAGTGAATTATGTAAGCCAATATGTGGTAGATAAATTGGAGCTTAAATGTGATAGCCATCCAAATCCTTACAAGATATAAAAGTTGAATCGCAGTGAAGTGGCTGTAGTTACTAAACAAGTTAGACTACCCTTTTCCATTAGGAATTATGAAGATAATATACCTTGTGATGCGGTGTATAAGGATGCTACTCATTTATTGCTAGGGAAGCCTTGGCAAAGGAAAAGAGAAGCTACCTATAATGTACTCCAAAACAAATACACCTTCAAGAAAGATGGGAAAAAAGTAAGCTTGAAATATTTGACACCACAAGGAGCCCATGAAGATCAATTGATGATTAAGAAGATGATGGGGGAACTTTATGCAAAAAGAAATATTATACAAGTGAGCATGAGTAGGAAAATGAGAATGAGACGGAAAAAGAAATTGAAAGGTAAATAATGAAAGTGAAAAGGAGAGTGGGCTTAAGAGAGAAAATGAGCATGAGAAAGAAAAAGGAAATTAACATGAGAGCAAGCAAGAAGAAAAGAAAATGAGGGATGATGAAATGAGTTCAATTATAAAGATCATGAGAGAAAAGAAAATGAAAGTGAGCTTGAAATTGAAAATATAGGTGAGGAAAGAAAACAAGAAGAGGGATTTTGTGCAAAAAAATTAAGAGAGTGCTTTTGAAGATACTTTCATTCCCAACTCTAACAATTCTTTTTCTTGTGCCCTTGGCCCTAATTTTTAGGACATCGAAGAAACATTTAAGATAAAATTTGGACATGAAGAAGTGAGAATAAGCAAGGTGTTACAATTGTACACTCTCATATCTACTGTTGGTGAACGAACATATGTTGAGATTTGACAATGAAAATTTGTTCTCTAGGGTTAGAAATAATTGTGGATATGCTTATTATGCTCACAAGCAAAATGCTTTGATTGAATTTGTTAGTCCTCACTTAAACTCAAGCACATTGAAGTTCTTCAATATCTTGTCTAAGGATAGTTTTTGAGACTGGTTATCCTTTTCATTCTATCTCTATAGGTACAAATTCCTAGGATATAGGATGTTTCTCCCAAGTCCTTCATGGAGAAAGTGTTTGATAGCCATTCGTTCACAGACTTTAACATTTCTTTATTATTTCCCATTAACAAGATGTCATCTACATACAACATTAGGAAAGTGATAATACTCCCACTAACCTTTTTGTACACCATGGTTCTTCTTCATTTCTAATGAAGACAAATGATTTGATTGTATTATCAAATTGGATGTTCCAACTTCTCGAAGCTTGCTTAAGAGCATAGATGGATCTCTTAAGCTTGCACACTTTATGTTCCTTAGCTTTAGGGATAAAACGTTTAGGCTGGTCCTTACGGACATTTTCCTCAATATAGCCAGTGAGAAAAGTCATTTTGACATCCATTTGCCAAACATCATAATCATAGTGTGCTGCTATAGCTAATAAAATCCTAATGGATTTAAGCATTGCAACAGGTGAAAAGGTTTCATAGATAACTCCTTGTCTTCGACGATAACCTTTTGCCATTAGTCTTACTTTGAAGGTCTCCACCTTCCTATCAAAACTAGTTTTCTGCTTGCATACCCATTTATTTCCAATAGGTACAGTACCTTTATGTAGGTATACTAGATTGCAAACTTGGTTTGTGTACATGGAATCCATTTCCAACTTCATAGCTTCAAACTATTTAGAAGAATCCATATCTGAGATAGCTTATTCATAAGTAGTAAGACTATCAATATGATCAGCATCTCCATGAACAAACAACTCATAAATGTTCTCATGAAATACCCATATCTCTATATAGGGAGAGATATTCTACTAGATGCTCAAGGTACTTTTGTAGAGACATCATTAGCAGGTGGATCTAGCATAAGCACATCAGTATGTTCTTGCACTTGATTAGTTAGTCTGTGTTTAGATATTTCATTAAATTCTATCTCTTTCCTAACACTACCTTCTTGAACGAATTCTCTTTCAAGAAATATGGCACCTCTACTAATAACAACAATTTGTTCATAGGAAGATGGAGCTGATATCCTATGCTATCATTTGGATATCCAACAAAATGACCCTTGATAGATCTCTCTTTTCTAACTTATCCGTTTTCAATTTTTTTATGTGTGCTAAACACCACCAAATTGTAATGTGATTAAGACTTGGCTTCCTCCCCTTCCATAATGCATATGGAATAGAGGCAATGTATTTAGAAGGTACCCTATTTAGTAGATAACAAGAAGTAAGAAGTGCCTAACCCCAAAAAGGATTTGTGAGGTCTATATAGCTCATCATGTAACAAACCATATCCATTTATGTTCGATTTCTCTTTTCAGATACTCCATTTAATTGTGTTGTACCAGAAGGTGTTAATTGAGCAATAATAATGAACGTGCTTGTCACAACACACCCAAATTAATCCTATTTACCAAACTTATATAGTTAGGGCAAGTAGGGTCAAACCCATATAAAATTGAATTTAAATTTAATAAGAACCAATTAACAAGTAACAAAAGGGGGGTTTTTAAAAAGAATTAAAACTAATTTAAAAGTAAGAATATAGATGGAAAAGTTGTCAACAAGAAGCAATCCACAAGTCAATTGCTATGGGGTCAATCATAGATCAAATAAGACAATTGAGTAATTGTTTTTAGAATTTACCTTAGCACTCAATTCCTATACTATAATTAGACCAATTTTTAGTAGCAAGAAATAAAATCCCGAACTTAATCAAGTAAAATTAAGTCTTAGCAATCAATATATTTAATCAATTAGATTGCATTAAACATGAAAGTATCATCAACTGCAAATAACAAAAAATAAAGTAGCTTTAATCTCATGCAATTCTTTATTGTAAATCAAGCTAGTAGCTAAAACCTAATTTAACAATAGTTGCTACTTGGTGGATTTAGCAATCTTAGAGATAATATTTAAACCCTAACAATAAAATAATGCAAATTAATCTAGGTGATCAGACTAAATCAATAAACATAATTGATAGGATGAAAACAAGAATTGCATAAATGCTGAAGAATAAGGATCAAATCTCTATTAAAGAACAACAAACCAAATCTTATAACACCATATCAAAATAACTTACTTCATTTTCTTGTTAATAAAAGAGAACTACTCACAAAACATAATTAATAAAACCAAAGAAAGATAAAAAAAAAATCTACCTTGAGGAAAATAATCTTCTTATCTTCGGAAGTTTTCAGGAAATTAATATTGAATTGTGTTATCTAAAACTTATAAGAAGAACCCTATTTGTAGGAGTTTAAGCCTCCTTTAAAATAAGTATTTACCTAAAAGGATTCTAAAAACTAATTATAAGTTTATTACAAAAACTAATCCTAAAGGAAGTACAAAATCCTTTAGAAATTAGGATTTTTTAGGGTCCAAAGCCTACTGTACCAAGGCTTACTCAATGGCGCACCACCTGTTGTAGTCACCGACCTTTATTTTTACCTTTCATCGCACCATCCTCTAGCAATTTTAACCGTTTTCGGGCTATTTTTAATTGAAATTTCCTACAAACAAAAGCCAAGCAAAGGAAAGAAAAATATATCCAAAATGATGACATAATTTAGACTAAGTTACATAAAATAAAAATACAAAAAGTGACATAAAACTTAGCCTAAATATGCACAAATCAAATACCATTTTCTTTAAGAAAATCTATAAACTTAGTGCTTAAGTATTCTAAACCATGATCAAATCGTAGTATCTGAATAGTTCGACCAAGTTGGTTTTCTACTTTAGCCTTAAATTCCTTGAACTTGTCAAAGGACTTGTGTTTATTTACCAAAAGATACACATAATCATACAGTGAATAATCATCAGTAAAAGTAATGAAATAGTTAAAACCACCTCTTGCCATGGTAGGAAATGGCCCAAATACATCACTATGTATGATCCTTTAAACTTCTTCAGAATTTAATAATTTTCCAAGAAAAGGTTCTCTTGTCATTTTTCTTTGGAAACAAGATTCACAGGTTTGATAAGATTTAGAATCTATGAGTTTTAATAAACCCATATTTTCCAACCTATTGATTCTTTCTTCTACAATATGATCTAGGCTGAGATGCCAAAGTTGTCTTATATTAAGGTTAGAGTTTGAAATCACATTCAATTTCTCATTCTTGTTTTCAATTTTATCACTGGATAAATAATAAAAACCATTGTTCAAGTATGCCAAAGCAATGCATTTATTATCAAAATTAATTCAACAAATATTATCTATGAATGAAAATTCAGATCCTTCAGCAATCAATGCTATAATGGAAATAATATTTGTAAACGCCTGAGGCAAAACTAAAACATTGTTCAACTTTAAATAAATCCATTAGATAAAAATAATGAAGTAAGTCCCACATAGCGCTCCCAACTATAGTTGCTAAATTTTCAATCTTTAGAATTACTTCATTCTTTTCAATAACTCTATTTTCTGTTAGACCCCTACACAGATTGCACAAATATCAGAAAAGGCACCAAAATCAAGGACCCAAGTAGAGGATAAGCATTTATTAGGCCTTTTGGTAAGGAAACAAGTAACGGATATACCTTTATTAATCTTTTCCTTTTTCTTTATAGAATCGAGGCACTTGGCATAATTCCTCTGCCAATGTCCTTCTTATTGGCAATGGAAACACTTTTGTTTATTGCTTTTCTTCTTCTTCTTGGACAATCCAGAAGTAGATAAAGAAACTAACAAAGTCTCTTTATCTTGACCCTTCATACCTTTTTCTATAGTTACCAGAAGGCTATGAAGTTTTAAAAAAGGAACTTCTACTTTGTTCATATAAAGATTCACAATGAACTAAGAATACGAATCAGGCGGATGACTGCAAGATTAAATCTGACTTGAGGTTGTCATCCATCTTGAAATGCAATCCCTCTAGATGTTCAAACATATTGATCATCTTAAGGACATGAATAAAAAAATCACCCCCATTAGTCAAATGTGATATAAATAATTGCTTAGATACTTCGTATCTAGCATTCCTGGACTTCTTACCATAAATTCTTGCAACTGTATGAACATGTCAGTTGCAGTTCTCATGTTTTCATGTTGCCCCTTGAGGAGATTTCTTAATAAGTGAGAGAAACTAGCAGCATCTATCATCATTCTATCAACATCATTCAAACCTTCATAGAAGTGTTGCATTAGTTCTCCATACTGAATAGGATTATCAGGTAAAGTAGCATATAGTTTCTTAAATATGAACCAATACTCATGAAATCTTTCATTCGGACGTTGTCTAATACCTGTTATATCCTTTTTTATAGATAAGATTCTACATGCAGGAAAAAAATTTTCAAGAAAAACTGGCTTCATATTTTCCCAATCCACAAATAGATCTAGGAGGTAATTCATATAACCAATCTCTAACATTATCCTGCAGACTAAATGGAAAAGCATGTAATTTTGTTACCTCGTCTCCAGTTCCTCCTTGTCTGGGGAAAGAGCAAATAACGTGAAAATCTTTATGTTGTCTGTGAGGATCATCTCCAAGTAATCGATGAAAAATATTTAATAATTGAACAAAGCCAATATGTAATTTGAAATTCTCATTTACCTCAGGGAATGTAATTACCAAACGGTGATCAGAAAATGTAGGGATAATTAATTCCTTCATAGTGAGTCTAAGATTATTACCTCTTACTGCATTATTACCTGGGGGAACTATAAGCCCAACACTACCTCTGTTTTCTTTCTTTGATGCCATTGAAGAAGTTGAACTTGACGCACTTGAGATTTCGAATGTAAGATTGCCCTAGATTGTGATATTAGCTTGGTAATCCTTTCCGCTTCTCAAACTCATCAATCTTCAGTGATCTGAAGAAAAGAATAAAATTTTAGTCAATTGGAAAAAATTTAAACTTAAATAACAATTCCCTTAAGCGGAGTCAAAATTTTGATCATATGCGTCTCAACACAAGCAAATTAAACATAGTTACCAAACTATGCAGTTAGGGCAAGTAGGGTTGAACCCAAAGGGAATTGAATTCAAATTTAATAAAATCCAATCAACACATAACGATTGGGGATTTTGTAAAAGTTTTGTAAAAAGGAATTAAAAGCAAATCTAAAAATAAAAATTAACAATATAGATGAGAATGTTGTTAACAAGAATCAATCCATAAATCAATTGCTATGGGTCAATCATAGATTAAGACAATTGAGTAGTTGATTTTAGAATTTGTCATCCTTTAATTAGATTAATTTCTCGTAGCAAGAAATAAAATCCCTAATTTAATCAAATAAACCTAAGTCCTAGCGATCAATAGATGTAAAAGATTAAATTATATTAAACATGAAGGCATCATCACGTCAAATTACATAAAACAAAGTAGCTTTAATTTCATTCAATTTGATTTATACAATTTTGTATTATAAACCTTGTCGGTAGCGGAAACCTAATTTAACAATAGTTCCTACTTGGCGGATCTAGCAATCTTAGCAATAATATTTAAACCTTAATAATATAATCTTGCAAATTAATCTATTTGATCAATCTAAATCAATAAAAATGATTAATAGGATGAAGACAAGAATTGCATAAATACTCAAGAATAAATATCAAATTTTTAATGTGAAAAATAAAGCAAAATCTCAGAACCCCATACCAAAATGATTTGTTTCATGGTCTTGTTCATAAGAGAGAACTACTCACAAAATATGATTAATAACCAAAGAGAAGATAAAAGAATTATGTCCCGAGGAAAATCTTTTTGTCTTCAAGACTTTAGCAAAACAATCTTGAATTGTGTATCTTGAGTCTTGACTAAGAACTCTCTCAAGAATCCAAGATGGCTTCTCAATAATCAAATATGACTTCTCAAGATTGAAGGATGGATTTCAAAATAGTTTGTACCTCCCTTTTATATGATTTGCATCCATATCCCTTTTCCTTAAAATTCTCTATATTTTAGGGATTGTATCTTTTTTTCCTTAAAATCCTCCATGTTTTGTTGATCGTCTTTTCTTTTCCTTAAAATCCACCACTTTTAAGGTCTTATTTCTTCTTTTCCTTAAAATTCAAGTATAGCAAAATTTATCATATGAGAGAATATAAAATTTTAAATCAAAGGCCATAACTCATATCATAAGCACTTCAAAACATAAATCATCATTCTCCTTCTTTTCTCCAATTCTTTTATTTCTCTTTTTTTTCTACCCTTTTTTTAATATTCGTCTTGCATCCTCTATTTACCTTCATCACTCACCCTTTATTAACATAAAATTCTTGCACACAAATGAGTTCTAAAATAATTTGGCCATTATTCTCTCAAAAATCATTCAAGCAAAAGGTACCAAAGTAAATAACGAGGTTTAATATATATAAAAAATAGAGTATTTAGAAAAATACTCTCATTTAGGCTCAAATAAGGACCAAGGGATTTAATGTAAAAGGGTAGGTTTAAAGAAAGGCTCAAACGAGTCAAAGAAGGCCTTATGTCATCCCTGAACAGATCAAGTTTCTATGGATTTCATCTCAAGCATATATAAAGACAAGTTTTAGAGTGATAATTTAAAAAATAGGGCTAAAAGTGAAATTCAAGATCAAAATAATTTTTTTGAACAACCTTTTTTCTTTAGATAAAAAAAGTATATGAAGATTTTTATAAGAAAATGTGTTTAGACAGGTTAAGCAAGATTCAAAATCAAGTTTTTATACTTCAATTTTGTAAAGTTGAGTGAATTTGAGTTCAAAACTTTTTTTATAGTTGAAGAAAAGGGAAGTTCAAATAATTTCAAACACAATAAAATTTAAAAAATCTCATGTTTAAGTTTAAAGATTCATAATCATATCATTGGCCACAAACATAAGCTAAACCAAACATTAAAATAACTGAAAATAAAATAAAAA
>JAWZTD010047687.1:0-11346 GCA_035221335.1 Echites panduratus | reverse complement strand
TTTTTCCATTTCAAGTTCTACTAATTATCTTATTACTTTAAATAATTGATATCCCACTAACTCATATAATCCCACAACTCTTAACTGTAAGGTCAAATTCTTTCTTAAATCCCGTATTAAGTTAAAAGTGACATTCACTTTATCAAACTGGGTGTTGAATTTTAGTATTTGGGAGAAATCAATGTCTCTTATTAACAAAGAATTACATGAATCTGTAGGAGCCCAAGATATCAAAACAGTAACAATACTAAATAGGCAACTACTAATCAACCTATGATTAATCTAATCAATTATAATCCTATCTAGAATAAAGTAACTAACATAATATCCAACACTATGCCTGGCTTTATAAACTGCCCAAGGAAGATTTTGCTCATATGACTTAATAAACCTAAGTTCTCTCTACACTAGCAAAGATAAGAATCTGAAGAAGACTACTTCACCCCTATTGTTCTGATTCCCACCATTTTTCCTTCTAAGTCATCTATTCTTCCTTTCATTAATCATTCTTAGCAAAATTTCATTATTCTAGTCCTTTTCTTTCCTTGGAACCCACTTAACTCGCGCAATCAAGGATCTAATTTGTCCTTATGTGGCTACAGTTACAAACATATATTATAAATGCAGCATTGGAAGGCTTTATAGTTTAAGAACAAGAAAAAGTATAATCCAGCAAACCTGGTAAACAGCATTTCAGTGATGAATACAGGAGCAGAAAATGGAACAGGCAAGTCCAACTCCAACTCTTAGTAACCATAGCTCTCTTCAGTCCGACCATTCCAGGACTGCAATTATGACATATCCGTTTCTGAATGAGAAATCCATGACTAATTAGAAAAATAACAGAAATTCATATGATTATCAGGAAACACCTCAATTATTCTCTGAATTTGCATTAACAAAGATTGCATATATACCTGCCTAAAATCATCATATCTCTACCTATTGTAGCGCAGAGAAATACAGTGTCTAGTTAAACACTGATGCAGATGGAAAATTTTTAAAAATCCACAATGGGCAGAATTCGGAAGAGGAATCTACAACAGAATTAAGGATAAACTTTGAAAATTCATCTTAAGTCAGCAGGGAAGTCCAAATAATGGCCCTATGAGGAGAAAAGAGAGCATACACAAAACCTCACAAGATAAACATCACTGTAATAGCCTGAAGCAATCTTCTTTCTCTTATTAACGGACAGCATAGCATTGGCAAAGAAACATTAGACTCGGTGGCATAAACAGATAATTCTGACTGATAATCAAGGCCCACCTCACACTGGCACCAAAATCCCACTACAATCGTAAACACTAGCCGTTCAACTTCAGAAGCCAGACTAATGGTGAGATTTATGCCTTTGTATAATATGACACCACAAAACTTCATCTCTTAGCTGTTTTGGACAGGGATCCTAAGTACCTTCCTTTTTTATATTTAGTAAATTGAAAAACGTCATAAACATTTACAGGGTCAGCAATGTGATTTCTTTTCGAGAATTGGACCACAATTGAAAAAGAATGAGTTTTAGGCTCATATAATTCTTTTCCTATTGGTATTTTTTGTTTGCTGATGTCTAAAGACATGTTTATACCACAGAAACTTACATGAAGCATCTTGATCTCTTTTAAGCTAATCTGCTTACAGTACTAGCATTTAGAATACAGTCCTAACAAGTTATATATGACAACCAAGAATGGCAAATCTCATTGTTTTTCCGCATATGTTTTGGATATATTAGAGTCGATAACTTCAAAAAAGATAGGTAGTTGATGATCCACCTATAACCCTTTCACAGCGGTCAATTCAACAACTGAAGTAATTTTACATCAACAACTGGGAACTGAGGCCACCTGCTCTGTAAGTCATATTCATGAAATAGAACTCATCTCAGAGCAAATCTAAGAGGATGAAGATTAAATGACCAAATATTTGATAAGAACATGAAAAGAAAAATGAAATCAACGATATTTGCAGCAGCAAAATGCAATGCAAAACAACAAAAGTGAAGACGTCTAACACCCGCAATTAAAAAAAAAAATCATTGAAGCAAAAAAAGGAGAAGAATAATTGTGATATGACACTCATCCCACTAGATCAAGAAACAAGCTTTTCTACAGAAAACAAGTATCAAACTCAAAGCCATCATAAAATCTCCAACCTGGGAATAAAGGATGTGCTGATTCTCATACTTGGCATGCAATATCCAATCTTTTGAGGAGAGCAACCAAAGCAACTTGCAGGAAAGCGACAAATGATCACCTGCGGATGATCAACTCAGAGTCTGAGCTCACCTCCCAATATCCAACAGATTACCAACCATTCGCCATTTATAGTCAGGAGAATGGGTTCCTACTTCCTTGTATACTTTCCTTGTATTTAAGCTGGGAATTGATTTTTTTTTTTTGAAAAGATTATTTTCTTTATTCGTGAAAAAGTTTTAACAATTGGGCATAAATCAATTGTATATTGAATAAGGTAGAAAGGTAAGTACTTTATCTCCTTGTTGACATTGGTATAGCCAATCAATTGTCCAGCAAAATCAAAGAGAATATCTTTTTATATAAAAAAAGGTCAAGGGAAAATTCTTGGAAGATGTAAAGAGTGAAAAAAAAAAAACAGAAAAAAAAGGCCATCACCAGACCAATATGCTTAAGACTGAAAATTTTGAGAAATATAAATCGGCAAGTTGTTTTTATGATTTGAATTTTGCCTTATTACAAGGATTGCTCCACATGAATTTGTTATAATCCCCGAAGGTTCTGAGCGTACGAGGAACACAGGATGAGTTGTGAAGGCCTGGGTGCGCTACACAGGCGGTTGTTTGAGTCACGAAGCAGTGCCGCTGGGACTCTTCCGTGTGTACCGATTGTGGCATGGCCACTTTCTGCTGTGCAAAAGCTTAAGCAGATTGCTGCTGGTGGAGGAACTGAAATTAGCCTTGGCGGATTCGTCATGGCTGATGGAAGGTGGAGGAATAAGGTAAGTAATTTCTTGATTGCTGAATCTTTAATTCTTGAATTTTTTACTTTTTCTGATTGGTCGACCGCAATTTAAGGATAGGGACTTCTCTCCCCTTAGAAGATTTTAGGGATTAAAGATATTTGTTTAAGTTTGTGACTAACCCATTCCTCATTTTGATTTGGATCCTTGAGCACAATCTCCTCTGGCATCGGTAGGCTGGCAAGCACAAGAAAGATGACAAAAGCCTATACATATTTTAGTAATTTCTTTTCCAATTCAGAGTTGACTTTTTAACAAGATAGTTTAAGCACTTAAATCCATAAAAAAATAAGTGAAGGATAACAATCTTGTTTAGAAAATGATTCTGTAGAGTTGTTTAGATCATTGGTGTTTCTACTTCCTCTGAATATAGCATTTTGGGTTTCTTTTGGGTACGAAAATGGTGTCCTCCGGAAATGACTATGATCTTTTGGGTTTCTTATGGTGGCTGGAAAGCGAACTGGATCCTTCAAATAGAGATGAAGTCCACACGCTTCGACTGAAGGCAAGCTTTCTTCTAGTTTTTCTCAGTTGCGGAGGAAATCATAACAACATTGAAAACAGACATTTGCGAGCTTTTCTTCTTCGTATTAGAACAGTGTTCCAAAATGTAGATTTTGATATTCGACGATGTTGGAGAAACTTCAACTGGATTTCATAAAAAGATTCCCGGTCCTGGTCCTGGTCCTGGTGGTCACCTACGTGTGATCTGCTTTCTAGGGCACTTCAAAGGCTTGAGCTTTTAGGGCCAGATATCCGTGAAGTTTATACCTTGCTCTCCAAACCTTCAAGATCAACTATTGAGGGGGGTTCTGTAGCTGTCAATGAAAATGTCAACTTCCTCTTGGAGAATTTTAATGTTTTGCTGATGTCTAATGCTAAGAAGGTTGCTCCTGTAGAGGTAGAAATGGAAGCTGCTCAAAAAAGCCTAACATTTTTGAAAAATTTGCTTGCCTTTACTGTGAAAAGGTTCATTAAATTTAGGGAAATCAAAGATCTCATAATACATGCTGAATTTCTGATTGATAAGATGTCATGCCTCCTCTATCTTTGTTCTGTCAATGAAAAGATGAACGGCGCGATGGTGAATGAGATGAAAATGTATCTTTCATCTCTACAGAATTTCAGTCCTGCCCAGAGAGATGTTAGAGAGATCTGTATCAAGGCTCTTAAATCTTCAAAGTCATCACAAGAAAATTCTACTTTGGTGGATGGACATTCTTTTAAGTTTCTTAATTCTCTTCAGGACAATATACTACAGCTTCCAGACACTAACTTTAGCTTCATGGCAGTGAACAAAGAACAAATTTTATCCTTGCACAAGGATCTGCAATTTCTCAACCTTTCTTTTGGAATAAACGACTCATCAAACGCACATAGTGTCCATTTTCTCCATATAGAAGATTGGATTCCTAAGCTTGAGCAGATTTCCAATTTTCTTCAAGAGAGTATCACTGGTTCTATCATTGACATGGGGTGTCTTGTTTACTTGCTACACAATAATGAGCAAAATACTGACGATGTCAAGATGTTGAAGATGGCAGTTTCAAATTTGCAGGACATCTTAAAGACTGCCAAGGAAGTGGCAAGAAATGCATATGACATGTATTTTCCAGAGCCATGTCAGATGAAGACTAAGTTTCAAATAACTGATGCACAGGACATAGTAAATCACCTAGAGGGGATTCCGGGTATTGTGAGGCGTTCAATGAGGAATGTGAGACCCTCATACACCCAAGGTCCTTTTCGGCCCATGTATAAGGTGTTTTTGGGGGAGATGTTCTCCCTAATTGACGTTGTCAGAAACTTGACATCAGAAGCACTTCAAAATCAAATGATGCGTTTAAATGACATCAGAAGTTCGACGGAAAACTTCATCTTATTCTTTGTGAATGAATACGGCATTTGCTGGAGCCACTATCTGTGGATGTACATTATAATTGAAGAAATTAAGGCCACAAAAATAGAGCTTGAAAATCTTCAAAAAAAGAATGTACCTGACACTTCAGAGAGCAATCTCCCAAGAAAAACTGAGCCTGAGGACGTGGCAGAAAAAATGGGACAACAAATGATTAATGGATCCATCTTCATTGGTAAGACCTCTATTATTGTTTCCATGATTTTATATTTCACTTTTACTTTTTATGTTGGTGCAAGGCATTGTGTGTCCACAAACAAATTACTATGTTCAAATTGAAAGTGAGCATTAGATATTTTTTGACAAAGAAAACTGTTTCTGATATTTTCTTTTGAGAAAGAAAGGCATACGTCAATAAATATTCTTCAATTTAGATGTAAGAGAGTCTATTGTTATCATATTGCAGAAGATCATCTGAGGTGGCTGGAGGCTAATTTGGATTTGCTATGCCCTTTAAAAGATGAAGTCAAAGTGCTTAGACTAAGAGCAGGCTTTCTCAGAGCCTTTCTTAGTAGTAAAGGGAAGTGGCATATTGAAGATGAAAAATTGAAATTTCTACTCAAGAGTATCCACAGTGTGTTCCAAGATGTAGAGCAGCAAGTCCAAATTCTAAGGGCAGACATGATCCAAATTTCACCAAAAACGTATCCAGTGAACTCACATTCTCTAGTTTCTAGTGTCCAAGCAAGGTTTCTGCTTATACAGCCTGATATCCAAGAATTATACACCATTCTTTCCAAATCCTCAAGATTGATAACCAGCTTGAGTGATGAAGCTGTCATGGGAAATCTCAACACTCTCTTGGAGAATATTGAAGATTTGCAGCGATGTAATATTGATTTGGCCAGTCCTTTGAAGGAACAACTTGAAATTGTTAAGAAGAGCCTGAGACTTTTGAGAAATCTTCTTGGTTTTGCAGCAAAAAGGTGTAGAAAACTTGGAAAATTGAAAGATCTCCTAATTCATGCTGAGCTTCTGGTTGACAACATGTCATGTCTCCTTTATCTATGTTGCATTGATGATAAAATGAACGAATGGAAGGTGAATGAGTTGAAAATGCATCTTTTGTGTGAACTGCAAAAGATCAATCCAGCAAATCCAGATGTCAAAGAGATCTATATTAGAACTCTAAAAGCTTCAACCTCAGCACAACGAGTGATGGATGAATATGACTTGGGCTTTCTTGATTCTCTGAGAGACAATATACTTGCGCTTTCAAACACTAATCTCAGTTTCACAATTTCTAGTATTGATCAAATTTTATCCTTGCAGGAGGAGCTGAAATTTCTGATTACATTTTTTGCAGTGGATAAATATTCATATGACAACTTAGAGCAAGATCAGAATAATTATCTCTTAGCGAATATAAATGCCGCGACCATTGACGTGGGTTGCACTGTTTACTCTCTCCATGATGAAGTCAAACATGGAAAGACTAGAAGCGAACTGGAATCAAATAAGAAAGTCAGAGAGTTGATAGCAAATTTTATGATTGCAAAGGCAAATATAAGGAAAAATTATGAATTGTATGTTCCAAAGTCGTTGCGGTCTGAATTTCCCAGAACTAATGGTCAGGGCTTTATTGGTTATCTTTTTCAATATCTGAAGGAGATGCTAAATATCAAGGCTGATTTAGTTGTCCCATTGGAGAATCAGATTGAAATAGTTCAAAAGGAGCTACGGTCCCTAATGGAAGATTTCACTAAAATTGCAAGGCAGCCTAGCCAATGTGAGCAGCTTCAAAGCCTATGGACTCTTTTTCTTGACATTGCATATCAAACTGAGTTCATCATCGACTCATTTCTACTCAGACGTGGTCCCATCTACTGTCACAAGTTGGGGCTGTTTAATGTCCTTGAAGAAGTTAAGACAATCAAGATAGAGCTCAAAGCTATCAAAAACAAGACAGACGAAGACACCCCATTGGACAAACCTTCTTCCTCTCCAACACAAATTTTAGTAGAATCTAATTTCCGAAAGGGCAATGGAGTCATTAGTACCAAAGAGAGACTGGAAAACAAAAACAGCACATCTGAACTTGTGATTTTTGATGAGGAGGCACAGAAAATAACAGGGCAATTGACAAATGGACCCCCAAAGCTACATATTATCTCAATTGTTGGCATGCCAGGAATTGGCAAGACTACTCTTGCTGATTCTATGTTTCGACATTCTTCAAATACCTGCCTTTTTCATGTTAAGGCGAGGTGTTCTGTTAGTCAAGTACATGACAAGAGGAAATTGTTACTTGCAATTTTGCAACAAGTTAGTGATTTAGATGTAATATTTGCTAACATATTGGATGATTATGATTTAGAACAAATGTTGTTCCAATCTCTGAGTGGCAAGAGATACCTCATCATCATGGATGATGTTTGGAATATTCAGGCATGGAAAGATATAAAAGATTCATTCCCAGATGAAGAGAATCGGAGTAGGATTATATTCACTAGTCGATTTGAAGACATTGCTGCACACGCTGGATTTGGGAGTACGAGATATCATCTTGCACCATTATCTGGAGAGAAGTGTTGGGAGATGTTAAAGGTCAAATTATTTGGAACGAGAAGCTGTCCTCCGGAACTCCTCATAGTTGGTCGTGAAATTGCTGCAAACTGCAAAGGTTTACCCCTTGCAGTTGATCTAATAGCTGGAATCCTTCGAGTGAAAGAGAGAAAAAATTGGAAGAAAGTTGCAGAAAGCTTGGTGACGATTCTACTCGAGGATCCACAAGGACAATGCTGGAAAGTATTAGAACTTAGTTACCAAAGTTTGCCAGAGGATTTGAAACCATGTTTTCTCTATTTTGCAGCTTTTCCAGAGGATGAAGATGTACCCACAATAAAGTTGATTTTGCTATGGATTTCTGAAGGTTTTGTCCAATTAGGAAATAATGACCTGAAAAGCTTAGAGCACACAGCTGAGGATATTTTGAATGAACTTATCAATAGAGGCTTGGTTATGGTTTCCAAGAGAAGACCCTTAGGTGGAGTTGATGCAAGTCGAGTTCATGATCTCCTACATGAATTTGCTGCAGCAAAAGCTCGCGAGGAAAGGTTTATGCTTAAAATATTATCCTCAGAAGATGGTAAGACTAACACCTCCAATTTATCCTCTGTTAGTGTTCATGATCAGTGGCAAGAGCAATATCGTCTGTGTATCTATCCTCATAATTGGGTGCAGTTTCTTGACTCAAGCCCCTCTGGTCCTCGAACAAGGGCTCTCGTTATCTCTTACTCACTCATGACTGAGGCTTTTTCATTGAACTTCAATGACTTTAAACTTCTGAGAGTGCTGCATATTACTGAACTCATTCATGGTTATTAACCTTCAGTGTTCATGTTGGTTCATTTGAGGGTTTTAGCTATTGATAGATTTTACTCCAGAGATGGACTTAAGGTCATTTTAAACATTCACAAGTTCCAGAACCTAGAGAGTTTTATAATGGAGAGATCACTATCAAGAAGGCCAAAATTCCTTTTATCTCTGGAAGATATTGGCAACATGTTGAGATTAAAAAATTTCTGTTTTGGTGGTTTTGTATCTTTTCGGTACCGCGGTGAAAAAATCTGGGAGATGCGTTCCCTCTTTGATAACTTGCGAGCCCTTTACCATCTAAGAGCCAGTTATGATGAAGATATAGAGAAAATTTTAAAGTTAATGCCCAATCTTGTGGAGTTAAGAGTTACATTTGACGAACAAGGTAATGTCAGCTATCCTTTTCCCAAATTGGACTTTCTCAAGAAACTAGAATCACTGGAGGTGAATCAATATGAAGGTTGTGGAAGATTTTCCCTGATGAAGTTTCCTCCGCACCTCAAAAAATTGGTTCTGTCAAATTTTTGCCTTCCATGGACAGAGATTTCCAAGATGGGGAATGTTGAAAATCTGGAGATGCTCTCATTGAAAAATGCAGCCTTTGTGGGATCAACATGGGAAATGATTGATGGACAATTTCCTAAACTCAAGTACTTGAATTTGTCTTTTCTGGACATTGTAGAATTAAATGCCTCTGAAGATCATTTTTCATGCTTAGAGGAATTACATTTGACCAACTGTTGGAAACTCAATGAACTCCCTTCTTGTCTGGCAGAAGTTGCAACACTGCAGGTAATCAGATTAGTGGATTGCACATCGTCCGCAGAAAATTCTGTCAAGAGAATTGAAGAAGAACAAGGAAATGATCAATTAGTTGTTGATATACAAAACAGGTTTATATCTGTGGCTCAGTAATTTTTACCTTAATTTCCATTTTCTAAATTTGTCTCCTGAGGCAGTTATTCTTCTTGTCTGGGCAGGAACAATGAAGCAGTTTTCTGAAGGAATGCAGCAGCTTACTAATGAAATTATTCATTGTGATATTTCGAATAGGCTGGGTAAGTGGAGATCATTCCAGAACTGAAGGTTTGAAGAGGAGAACAAAATAACAATAAGATCTCATCCCATCTTTATTCAAATATGATCACATACCTCACAGGAGAAACCTTAGCCTTGGCTTCTTGATATTTCTGGATACTTTGTTTTACTCTTTAACAGATAGTTAATGTTGCCTGTACCCATACTTTGATTGAGAAAAGAAGTACTTCCTTATAGTTGCAGCTTGAGATATTGAATTGTTATCATTCTTTTTGCTGTACTATATGTATGTATGTGTGGAGGAGAGGACAAGAATTATCATCGTACTTGATCTAAACATAAGAATGATAACAATGTCTTCAAATCGACTGGTGAATATAATCCATGTGAACTTTTTCAGAGCACAGTAAATGTTTCGTACGGCCCATTAAATCATGTTTTTTTAATTATATTTATTAATTATTAATAATAAATATATTATCTTAATAGAAAAGATATTTGTAATTTTAATTTACTTTTAGTTATATTATATAGAAAGTTAGGTAAAATATAATCAAATCAAATAAAATATATATTTTTATTTTATTCAAAATTTAATATTCGATCCAAGTTTGAATTGAATTATTGAATAAAATAATTAGATATTTTATCTCATATTTATTTCTTAAACTATTGAATGAATTAGATAGTATTTTCACCAAATCGAATTAGATAGTATTTTCACCGGCTCTCCACAGTGAGGTCAACGTCTACCACACCACATATTTTGAAGTTCTTCTTTCAAACTTAATATCCATACTTTTCGATCTTTTTGTCTGAACACGACATTTTCATTTTTCAAAATCAAAGGTGAATTGAATGCCCATGGCTTACTCCAGTAATGGAGGATATAATCTTTTCGGTTTCCTGCATCGGATCGAAAGGGGAAGTACTTATCCAGAGTTTCCCCCCGGTCTGAGAACTGAAGTCCGTGCACTTCTACCGAAGGTTGGAATTCTTTGGGTTTTTTTGAGTTGCGGAGGAAATCATAACACCGAAAACAGAGATTTGCGAGCTCTTCTTCTTCACATCGCAGCAGTTTTATATAGTGTAGGTTTGGATATGCAACGATGTTGGAGACAATTCAACAGGATTTCATCATCACAAGACTGCAGCTGGTGGTTAGGTATGGATGATCTGATTTCAAGTTCACTAAGAAGGATTGAGCTTTTAGAGTCAGATATGTCCAAAGTTTACCCACTTCTCTCCTCGTCTTCCAGATCAACTACTCTTGGCGGGAATTGTGAAGCTGCAGTGGCAAATATCAACTCTCTCTTGAACACTGTTGAATATCTGCAATGGTATAAAGCTGAAAAAGTTGCTCCGGTAGAAGTAGAAATCGAAGCTGCTAAAAAAGGCCTAACATTTTTTAAAGATTTGCTTGATTTTACTGCAAAAAATTGCAATAAAATTAGAATGTTCAAAGACCTCATAATTCATACCGAATATCTGCTTGGTAAACTGTCATGTCTCCTCTATCGAATGTTTTCTGCCAATGAAAAGATGAACGATGAGATGAAAATGCATCTTTCATCTTATCTACAGAATTTCAGTCCTGCACAGCCACGTGTTAGACAGATGTATATCAAAGCTCTTGAATCTTCGAATTCATCAGAAGAAAATTATTCTATACAGTCTTGGAGTTTTCTTTGGAGTTTTATTAATTCTATTATAGAGGATATACAGGAGCTTCCAGACACTAATTTTGGTTTCATTACATCTAGCAAAGAGCAAATTTCATCCCTGCATCAGGAGCTCAGATTACTCGCCTTAAATTTCGTAAGCCACGAATCATCAAAAACATATGCCCCTTATCTGAGCAGAGAAGATTGGACTCCTGAGCTTAACCAGATTTACAATTATTTCCGGCCTCGGGTAAGTACGGCAATCATTGACATGGGATGTCTTCTTTACATGCTGCACAACAATCATCCTGATCAAAAAACTGTCCTGTTGGAGAAGGAAGTTGCCAGAAAAGCATATGAAATGTATATTCCAAAGGCATGGCAGCTCAAGACTAAATTTCGAAGAATTAC
>JAWZTD010047665.1:0-10037 GCA_035221335.1 Echites panduratus | reverse complement strand
TAAGGATGTATTTAAAGCAAAGACTTAACTAAACCCTAATTAGATTGTTTTGGGTCTTAATTACACAAAACACCATTAAACTTTTGATCGCTGTTGGAGTAAGACTGTCCGGCGCTAGGTATGGTTCATACTTATCCAGCTGCTCTTCCTTTTCTTCCTGTCCAAGTAGGGCACTGAACCATGCTCCTGCTTGCTTCTGTTTGGTGAATAGGTCTTGGTTGGCGCTGGCCATCTTTGGTTCTTCTTCAAAACTTCATCATTTTAGCTCCATTTCTTCATTGCTTCTTGTTGCTTTGATCCTTTATCATCTTGGATACTTTCTTGGCTTGAAATGGAGCTTTCAATCCCCTTTATGGTTGATATGTTCCCAACTTTAATTCAACTTGATTTTCATCAAACTTACTCTCATCAAAGATGGCTTCCAAATCAATTAGTTATTCTTCCTTATGAACAATTTTTTATGAAAACCTTCTTCATCCTTGAAATATTTATCTTCATAAGCTTTAATCCTTCCTTGGACTTCATCATTCCCTCATTCTTTTAAAATATTTGTCCTCAAATCTTCAAGTATTGAAATGAAGATTTTATCCTTGTAAGCAGATGTCCCAGTTTCAGTCAAAGTTCTTTGGTCACCATCATGAAGTTTATCAACTTTCCAAAAATTCAAATTCTCAACATGACATGCTTTTTCATCAAAGATCTTCAATAAGCATTTATTCTCAAGAGGTATGTACCTCCTCCTCAAAGGAATGTGACATTCTTTCCAAGCAAAGATTCATTATGCTCATAGAATTTAACATACTCAACTTGCTTTTCAACATTAGGCACAAAATCATAAGCATGTTATTTCAGAAATGATGTCCTAGCAAGCTCAAGATGTGGTATTTCTTTCAAAAGACATTTAGGATCACACAGCTTAGTCCCAATAGTTAAGAAATAAACATACTTAAAAGCTTCAACTTGAGTAACTTGCTCACAACCACCACAAGCATTTTCAAGCTCACATTAGTTCACATAAGATTCCTTTACAAACATAAAGTCCGTGAAAGTTGTAACAATACTCAAAGGAGTACAAGACATGCTTTCTAAAGTCAAGAAATCATTATGCTTCAGAAATTCAACCATATCATTTTGCTTGTAAACATAATAAGCATAACCACACTCACATCTAACCAAAGAAAACAAATTTTCTTTCTCAAATTTCGGAAATTTTTCACCAAGGGTAGATATGAGAATGTACCATTGTAGCATTTGAATTACTCTTACTTCATCATGGCCAAATTCCCTCTTGAGTAATTCTTCAAATCCCTAAAATTTAGACAATGAATCAATAGGAGAAGAGTGGTCAATTTTAGGAGTAGAAATAAAGATCTATCTTTCTCATCTCTCTTATTTCTTTTCTTCTTTCTATCATTTATCCTCTCATGATCCTTTTCACATGAGCTCTCATTTTCCTCTCATGTTCTTTTCCACTCTTATTTTTCCTCTCAAGCTCACTCTCTTGTCCTCTTTCAATGTTTCTCCTCTCATTGTTTTTCCCCTCAATTTCTCTTGCCATGATGCTCATTTCCTCTTCTCTCTTTTCTTTCTCTTCCTCACTTTGTTCTTGCTTAATTAGGGTTTCCTTATAGTGCACTTGCAAAATTTCAGCTTTATTTTCAACAAGTTGTACATATTCATCGTCCTCCTTGACTTCGTTTGGAGTCTTGTGGACATTTTCTTTGTTCATAACTTCTTGAAAACCTATTTCATTTTGAGTAACTTTCAACTTTTGTTCCTTGGGTTTCGACTTTTCTTTCTTCAATCATCTTTCAAAACAATTGGCAATGTAGACGATGTCCTCTAAGCAACTATATTGGTAATTCATTTTCCTCTAGGCAAGCCATTGAAGAATCTAAACATTTTAGCCTCTTCTTTTGGTTAGCTCTACTCATTTCCAACTCCATCTCCTTATGGTACTTTTTTATATTCATAGAGCCTTGAGTAAGAGTTCTCAACCCTTCATCCTCATATTGATGGCTTGTCACAAACCTCTCTCTCTTCCTAAGTTTCAAGCCCTCCTAAGTAGAAATGGTTAGCTTCCAAGTGTCCACATTCTCCCTTGGATACCACACCCCCTTGGTCCTCATTTGCAATATGTTCCAATACGTTTGAGCTTGGTCCTTGAGACTTTCAACAATCAATTTCATCTTTTCTTCCTCCATGTAGTTATGTCTTTCAAGCACAATTTCTACTTTTCTTTGCCAAGCAACATGGGATTTTGGTTCATCCAAACCATAAAAGTGTTTAATGGTCATATGATAGCTTCCCATTTGTCTATCATAGCAACTTCTTCTTCCACATCTTCTTATCTTATATTCATTGGCATAAAGATCTTCATCATCATATTCTTGCTCATATCTCCTCTTTCTATATGGCAAATATTCCTTCAAAGAACAAGGTTGTGAAGACTCCAATTTTTCTCCATGATAAAGTGCTTGAGATGATCTTCTAGCCATGTTTAATCTATAAAGTCAATGAACAAGAAGATAGGAAATGTATATCCTCACCTTGAACTTTTGTATGTCACTTAATTAAGGCTTTTACGCAGTCAATCAAGCTCACCACTCTTGCATTTTACCACTCAAACTCTTCTCTAAGTTCTTATAGGATTATCCAAATGCAAATGCAAATCACTTAGTCAAGGAAACCAAGTAATCATACAAATTGAAGCAAATGATCAATAAGAATCCACAGATAGGAACGAAAGAGTTTAAGATAGGTCATTCAATTGAAAACAAGTGATAGAACAACTAGAAGTCAAAGAAATTTTTGTTGAGGCGTTTTCAAGCATCCTTGATCTCAAATTTTCACAAATGATATGCAATTATAGCCCCAAACTTTCTCAATTAAATATTTTGAACAATAAGAACAAGATTTCCAAACTAAATTTTTTTTGTCACCCCCATTTTTGTGTCACATATCTTTTTTTTATTCTAATTTTCTGTTTTTTCAAAGATAGATGAATGGAAGAACAACACTGACCACATAGAACTAGCCCATGCTTTTGGCATCAGAATTGGTTCCACAACAATTGATCACAAGAAGATAGTATAATAGATTTTAAGAAGAACAAACAAATGATCATAAGATTTCAAAGAAGAAAATTATGATCTTAGCACAACACAATAAAGAAATTAAAGATAGTCGAACCTAGATGAAGAACTCAAACCTCCGATACTAGTTTATGATGTGATTTCTTGCTCTTCTTTTTGGCGAGGGAAATTGACACTCTCAAATCACACCGAAAGTCAAGATTTCACCTAGGGTTTGTTTGGACTAGATAGAATGACATATGAGATGCGACTCTCATCAACTATCCTCTACATTTGGAAGACTATTCAATACTTTAATCCACTAAAAAATCTTTACCACCAAGTACTTCCTCAGAAAGTGTTCCTTGGGCTAGATAATTACCTTCCATTCGACGAGTTCAAGGCTCTCCTCCTCAAGACTTGATTAATGATCAATGAGTGGTTGTTTTTTTATTCGGCAATTGATCAGCCTATTCAAGAAACTTCTCCAGAAACAGTAAGGCCAATGCATTTGGAGAAATAAGCAAAAGAGGGGAGTCTTCATAGTTCCTAATATCTCTTCTCTTTCTTTTGTAGGATAGGTACTTTGTTTTCTTTGTTATGATTGTAATCAGATATTAGCTAATGGAGACAATGCTCCTTTACTGCCTCAAGGCCCCATAACAAGGAGTAGAGCTTCAAAGATAAGAAAGGCTTTCGTCAACTTCATGCAAATGAGAGGAATTTGACTTTGAAGCTACTTTCAACAAAGAATAAGTATGTAAAGACCAAGAAGAATCAAAGATCTGGAATGCCCTAACCATATTAGGAAGAAGAGAGAACAATTTTATTGTGATCTCAAGTGATGGTTTTGGAGAACAAAGTCTTGACAAACACTTGGAGAAGAACTTGCAAGAAGAAGGTAACTACAATAAGAAGAAACTTAATGAGAACAAAGAGATATCGAAGTTTTGGAATGAAGCTTCAATGGAAGGGTTGGAAAGCTCCAGTTCATGTAAAGATTGCATCCGATTTGAAGAGCGGCCAAAAATACATGAAAGGGGGATGAAATGGAGCCAAAATGTTGATGAAACAAGGTTGGACAAGTGCTATCCGGCTCCTAACCGAAAGTAGCTGACGACGATCAATTTCAGTATAAATTGGCAGCAAACCAGTGGCATCCCAGAGTGGTATTTGGTGCCCTACCTGGAGCCGGATAGTGAAGAATTGAGGCCAGCTGGTACTGGACAACTTTGTTCCATCAGCGACAAGAAACATTTTAATGGTCTTTTTAGTTTATTTCAAGGGGGTTTTATGTAATTAACTTCCTAGAATGTCTTAATTAGGTTTTAGATGAATTTCTACTATAAATACTTCTTATCTTATGAAAAACATCATTTCCTCTTTGAGAGAAAATTTTGAAGATCAAACTTAGGGTTTCTTCATGAGCAAGTTAATCTTCCTCAGAAACTACTTTGAGACTTTCCCCACTTTGGTTTAGGGTGTTGAATTGTCTTTAAATTCATTAGATTGGTTTTTATAATAATCAATTCCAAAGGTCAATCTAATGCCAAACTTGAACTAATTGTTGAAAATCTTGGGAACTGATCTTGTGATAGAATCCAAATGAATTGAGGAATTGACACGAGAAACTTCAATTGCAATGAGTCACCTCATTTTGGTTTCAGAGCTTGGGCTTTCATCAAGAGGTTTGACTATCCTTTTATTTGCTTTCAAGTGTTTGTGTGCTAAGATCATGTTTTGTTCTTTGAATTCTCATGATCCAGTCATTGTTTTTGTTTTGTTCTCTTAAATCTATCCTACTTTATATTTTGAGATCAATTGTTGTGTGGATCTAGCCTAAGGACATAAACAAGGGCTGATTCAATTGCGTTTGGTGTTTTTGATTGCTTCTTCTATCTATATACAAAAGAAAACTACAAAAAAAAAATATCAAAGGAAAGAAAAACAGAGAATGAAAAAAAATTCTGAAAAGAAGAGGAAAAGAAAATTTGAAATTCATGTTGAATTGAAGAAATTGAGTTGAAATCCTATATGAATTGATGTTTGAAGAAGATTGTGGTTGAAAATTGAAGTTGATTTGACATTGTTTGAAGCAAAATTGAAGACATATGAGTTTGACTGTTGAATTAAAATTGCAAAGAAATTTTTTGATCACAAATTATTTGAGCTCAAGGTGTATGATTAAATGCCTTTCATCTATATCTTTTGAATTCCTCAAATATTTAATCAAAAGCTTGTTGATTGACCTTATTCTTGGCAGTCTAAACTCTTTTGATTCTATTATTGGTTGCTTAAACTAGTTGAATTGAATTTGTAAACATTTTTGCATTCTTGCTTGGGTGGATTGCAAAGTTTCAATGGAGATTTTTTTTTTCAATAGAGTTGATTAAGAACCATTAACAAGTTCAAAGAGAGGGAAAAGGCTGAGAGAAGTGAGATCATTTGAGTGACTAAAAGCCTATTTGAGCGACACACAAGTGAAGGGTGAGGTTCTATATAATTGTCTTGTTTTCTTGCTTGCTCGTTGTGTAGGAAAGATGTCAAAGGGAGTTGCTACTTCTTCAAGTGCCTCAAATATGGGGAAGAACAAGAATGATTTGGCTTACATTGTTGAGAAGTTAGAATATGGTTGGAATGAGTAGAAAGATGGAAAGAGTGGAAGATAGAGTGAACACCATTGAAGTCATTCCTCCTCCACATATGAGGAATCCTCAACCACAAAGAGAAAGAGGAAAAGGTGGACAATTTCAAAGAGGACACCGAATGGGAAGAGTAATTAGAGGACGATGCTTAAGAAGAAGAATGGGAATAATATGAAGAAGAGCAAAGGGGGCAAAGAGATAGAAATGTGAGTTTGGGATCTATCAAGTTGAACATACCACCATTCAAGGGAGATTATGATCCGGATGCATACCTTGCTTGGGAAAGCAAAGTTGAACATGTCTTTCATTGCTATGATTATCCGGAGGCCAAGCAGGTAAAGGTAACCATTGTGGATTTCACGGGATATGCTTTGAATCAATGGGATCAATTGATGATATCTAAGAGGAGAGCCAATGAAGCACCTACTACTTCTTGGCATGATCTCAAAGGAGCCATGAAGGCAAGGTTTGTTCCAGTTTTTTATCATAGTGAGTTTTATCAAAACCTTCAACCATTATCTCAAGGAACCAAGAGTGTTGATGAATACTAGAAAGAGATGGAAGTGTCCATGATGAGAGTCAATATTGTGGAAGATGAGGAGGCTACAATGGTAAGATTTCTTTATGGTTTGACTAGAGATATAACTGAGAGGATGGAACTTCAACATTACCAATCTTTACCAGAATTGGTACTAATGGAGCTCAAAAGAGACCTCCGGGTCACCTGGTCTCAATGGCTCCTGTAAGAACAACGAAAGAGGAAAATGAGATCAACGGAGTAGGTTGTCACCCTCAGTATAACTCAAAATATCAAATTAGTATGGATTGTATTGGATGTTCAGAGAGAGTTGATGACTTCTCTGTTCAAAAGTAAATAACTCAGATTGAAAGTATTTAGACTGTCTTACCATGATTCGTGATTAGGCTTATCTTAAGAGGATAACTGATTCAACTTGGCGTTAAGAGTAGTATCCTAATTGGAATCATTTGGGTGCATTTGTAATCCGATTTGTTTGTGGGAAATGCATCCCGCCATTTTTGTAATGATCTTTTTAAGAAGTTTCCTTGTTGGAGTACATAGTGTTTCTTTAATGAGTCTGGGCAACTATTAAGGGTACATCCAAGACCTCTAGGAGTCTGGAAAAGCTCGCTCAAGACCTCATAGATGTTTAGGAGTCTTATAGAGCATGCTAGAGACCTTCACGGTGGTTCAGTGACGTTGGGAGTGGTCTAACGACCTTGAGGAGGTCCTCAACAACCTTCATCTCTACTATAATTCCAGACTTTGTAGTCGTGGAGACTACTGAGATGAACAGAGGTCGTGGACTAGCTTTCAAGACCTTAATAAGGTGTATTATTGTATGTTTATAGACTTTTGTAAGTCCAGACCCAAGTGTAATCTGGGTTGGACCTTTACTCATTGGATCGGGTTGTCAAGTATTCAAATCTGGTCTTTTGGGTTTTAATCTGTTTGCCCATACTACCCCTTTTGAATTAACAACCTATGACTTTTCAAAGTTCTTCTTTAGCAGAACGACATCACTTTCTTTTCCGTTGCATCCTTTCAGATTCAAGACCTTTCGAAAGTCACTAAGCTCAAACGGATTACACGACTGTCGTTTGGGAACTTGTGCCTCTTGGCCGCAACGACTATTTTCTTATTTTGCAGCTTGATTTTAATAGGGTAACATCCAAAATCATCTCAATAGCAGCCAATTCTTTAGTATAAATTGGCTGAGATGCAGTCTTTCTTTTCAACCAAAACTCAACTTTATTTTTCGATTTCTTGATCTTTTTGAACTCTTTTTGAGATTGATAACTTTCTGTGACTTGAACATTCTCTGCTGTTTTTAGGGTTTGAGAACTCCTTGCAACTTAGAGCTTTGTGATCTTCTTGAGAGCCCTTTCGGGATCTTCTCCTTTCTCCTACCTCAAATTAGTGTGAGTACTTTTTATCTAACTCTACAGATGCTAAGGTCGGAACCCCCTTTATGACCCCTGAGGAGACTGCTTATCTATCTCCTACCATTTTGACCGTGACTGTCTTCTAGTTCTCTGTTGAACAATGCTAAAGTCGAGGCCCTCATTTTAACCCCTAACCATGAGTTTAACCTTAGAGATATAGACTTAGTCTTCCCTGAACCCATGGAGTGTCCAGATGATGCCCGTGAATTGTATTTTGTCCTGTACGAGGCCAATCTCATATGTGGGATGGTCCTTCCTTTTGTGCACCCCCCCCCATTTTTTGATATTGCAACCTTTTGGCAAAATTCCCATAGCCCAACTTGTTCCAAATGCTGTCAGGATAATTACAGCATTTATTGCAATCTATCATCTTTACAGAATTCCAGTATGTTTAGAGCTCTTTAGGTGCTTCTTCAAGCTTGGAGTTTCCTCAGCTCTAACAAAATCAGGTCTTGGATACCTCCAGATTATTCAATGTTGTAAATTGGTAGGTCCTTTTCAATCATCGGTAGGATCTAGGAAGAGATCCTAATTTTTGTTAGGTTTCCAAGCAATCTTATTCAAAATTATCAGTATCCTCCTTGGAATTACCACAAAACATTTTAAAAAGTACTCCCTAGAATTTGTGGAGAGCTTGCCAGTGCCTGGGAGTATTTGTTCAATTTGGCCAAGTCTGAATCATCTTTTAGGGTCGGTTGTAGCTACCTAATCTGGCCTCGTCTATTCTTGATCAATATAGGTCTAGGATCACTTTCGAGGGTAGCGACCTCTTTTTCTATTTCTTTCTTTTTATTGCATATACTTCGAGAATTTTTACTGACCTACCTTTTTTTTGTGTCTCCATGTGGTGGATCTTTTCATTTATGTTACTAGTTCAGAGTAGTCCTCTACGACCTCCTTGGGGGAAGGTGTTGGCTCTAGGGATTTCCTTGCGACTTCTGAGGCCCACAACCCACCTGAGCTCGAGATCTGGTCTTAATTGTAGAAAAGGGAGGTCCAACAACCTCCTCTAATGGATAAGGAAAAGGTCCAGGAGTTAGGCTATGGAGCCATGGACTTTTCTCAGACTATTCTCGGGTTAGGAAATGAGGTCGTCAATGCTTCTGACCAGTCAGAGGTTCAAAAGTGGTCTCCCAGCCTTGCTTTGGAGACATCTGACTTTGCTTCAGTGGCTGCATGCTCAATCGTTCTCACTGGAGTATGTGCCACCCGTCGACAGGGGGATTGACCAAAAGATGTCTGATGAGGAGCTTTCCAAGCACGTCGCCACCTTACATTCTTCAGTATGTTTTCTGACTTTTCCTTTATTTTATCTCACTCTTTGAAATCTTTGATAACTTTAATTTTTCTGTCAGCAACATGTTTTACTGATCTAGCAATTAAGAAGGAATGCTCAACATAGGAGGGAAAGAGATGACCTCTAGCAGGTCATAAGCATGCCCCCAAAATGCCAACAATAAGAAAGACAAAGATATTTTTACTCTTTAGGACTACTATTGAACTACCATGATGGAGCTGACGAAAGTGCAAGATCAGCTTAAGAGATCTAAGGATGACTCCAAAGAGCAACTCCAGAAGACTCTTCAGTTGCTTCAGTATGGAGGGAGAGGTAAGGACCTGCTAACAATTTTGAAGGAGCTGTAGAAGAAAGAGGAGGTGTTGTAGTCTCATATGGACGACCTCACCAGGGCCAAATCTGGAGGTCAAGCCTAGTACAGGTTGGTAATTAGGGAGTTAGCAACTCCTCAAGATAAGTTCACAGAGGATGGGAACTTCCGGGAGGAGGCCCTCCTTGAATCTTATAGCTTCACGAGGTATGTAGAGAAGCTTAATAGTCTCGTTGCCATCTCTTTGTATGTTGAAGGGTTTAATAAGCTTTAGGAGCTTAACCCCGATTTAAGACCTGATTAGGAGATGCAAGTGGGACTATACCATCCTGTGGTAGCTAGAAAAGGACTTCCCTAGCAACAAGAGGCTTCTCAGGGTCCTAACTCCACTGCTTCTCCTTCAGGGACCTTGGTGACCTTTGCTAAGACCTCTACTCTTCTGCCGGCCATTGATCCTAGTGGTTCCTTTGGTAGGTGACATTTTTCCCCCTTCAATATATACTTTTTCAGACATTCATAAGTTATGAATTCTATCAATTCAGACCCAAGATGTTCAGGTTTAGGATTTTTCTGCTTTATGCCTTAACAAAAAATTTTTATTTATTATTGCCTCAGGTTGTAATAGCTGAATTTTACTCATGTTGAGCTCCTTTCCTTTTTCTATTTTTATTTTGCTTGTTTGAACAATATTTCATGCTTTTTCCCTTAGCATGCTTGTAAAATATTCATAGCCTACTTCTTCAATA
>JAWZTD010047634.1:0-11353 GCA_035221335.1 Echites panduratus | reverse complement strand
CTGACTTGTTCTCCTATTTTTTGAAAGATAGGGGCTGTGAAAACAGGAACTCTTTCTTGAGGATACATTCCCTGTTGCTTCCTTATACACCACATCTCAAAGTACACTATCTTCATAATTCCTAATGGAAAAAATTTATTCTAACTTGTTTCTCAACTATAGCCTCTTCACCTTCCCCCCCCCCCCATTTACTTTCTTTTCTTGTAGGGATTTGGATGGCTCTCACATTTAAGCCCCAATCTATCCACCATATATTGGCTTACATAGGTCACGTCACTCCCATGATCAACCATCAAGCTACTTAGCTTTTCAAAGATGATGCATCTTGTAAGGAAGAAATCTTTCATGTCGTTTGAGAAATCCACTTCAATGTTTTAAAGCTCAGGATGAAGTCGTTGATTCCATATCCATGATGTACCCACAATGAGAAATCTCAACCAAACAAGTAGCAATATATATATATATATGTTCCTCACTTGCACTCATGTATGTCACTCAATTAAGGCTTTTACACACTCAATTGAAGCTCAACACTCTTGCTTTTAGCACTCAAACTCTTCACTAAGTTCTTATAGTATTCACTAATGCAAATGCAATTCACTTAATTCAAGGTACCAAGTAATCATGCAAATACAAGCAAATGATCAATAAGAATCCACAAATATGAGCCAGAGAGTTTAAGAGAGGTCACTCTATTCAAATCAAGTGTTAAAATGATGAGGAATCAAAGAAATTGTTGTTGAAGCAGTTTATCTAACACTTAGAGGTCATGAAATGTGATCAAGTTTATCTAACAATTGATTTCAAGCCTCTTTTGATCTCAAATTTCCCACAATGATAAGCAATGTAGTTCTAATCTTTCACAATCAATAATTCGATCAATAAGCACAAGATTTCTCAATCAAATATTGAACAATAAACTCATGAATTTTCAACTCAAATTTTTTTGTCACACATTTTTTTTTGTATCACAGAACATTTGTTCTATTTTGCAGAGATTCAAGAACGGAAGAACAACACTTTAACAAATAGAATTAGCCCTTGTTTTTTGCCTTAGGCTTGATTCCCACATCAATTAATTACAAGAAAATAGTAGGATAGATGTATATCACACAAACACAAACAAACATATATGATCATACGATTTCAAGAATACAAATATGATCAAGGCACAAACAAACAGTAAAACAAATAAACGTAGTCAAACCTAGCTGAAGAACCCAGATTTCAAGATACCAATTTATGATGTGATTCTTCCCGAGACACGTTTTGGCTGGTAGGTCAAAATCGCACCGAAGACAGGATTTCACCTTGGTTTAAGTTTGACCTAATTAGAATGACCTATGGGATAGATTCCCATCAACCATTCTCTTGATTTGGAAGACTAATCAATACCCTAATCCAAGTAATTGATAGCCCTAGTGTAATTCTACAAGAACCCTAGAAGAGTTTTTGAAAGAATCTCACAACCAAGACAAGTCTTGGATTTTTGCTCTAAGAGCAGAGAAGAAGTGTTGCTTCAATTTTCATTCATTTCAAAAAAATTTTGTTATGACGGATACAATAGGAAAGGCTTATTTATAAGCCAATAATGACACAAAACAAAGCTGGCAAATAATTACACATAAGACCCCCAAATAAGATACACAAAACAAACCCTACAAAACTAATAGGGGAAGTTTACTGCTGGCAGGGAGGGATCCGGCCCCGGTTGACAGTTGCTAGTAGGCCACCTGACTAAAGAGCAGAAGGAGGGCCAAATCGTTTCTGGACAGACTGGTTGAACTTGGGGCAGATTTGCCGGCATAGGATGGTGCTTTTTTTTCCAACTTTGCCTTCATCATTTCTTCTTCATTTCTATGTTCATTTGTCCAACCACTTGCAACTTTCAATTGCATGTTCTTTTGGTAGGATTATGGCATGGCATGAGGCTCCTTTAAGCTTCCAAAGGCTGAGACATTACCCTAGTTTTGAAGCCCATCTTCTTCATTAAATTTTAGGGTTTTCTTGAATGACTTCAAGTTCAAGTAGTTGCATATTCAAATGTCTTCACTCCTTCTTGAACTTGAAATATTTAACTTTGAATGCCCTAATTCTCCCATTATTGGTGTCCTTAAGAATGATCTACCAATGATGGCCTGAATGGTCTTCAATCAATGTGAATTGCTCCAAGGATTCTTTTATCATTCCCCGTCACTTAAAAGGATTTGTCCTCGAATAAATTGATCTTCATTTGAGTGGTTCCTAGGATCTCATCACAACATTTCAAGTGTGAAGAAAGCTTGAACACAATGAAGTTCAGGCATGAAGAATAACTTGATTTGAAGACCAACTTTAATGTGGAAAGATTTCATGAATGTAAAGGAGATTTAAAAGTCTTGTAGTATAACATCAATGTTGGGGGTGATGAACTTCACTTCATGTCCAAAAATGCAACCAAGATGGAAGGAATTCAAAACTATATGAAACATGGAAGAAATGGAGCCAAAGGAGTAAAGTAATCAAGTGGGAAAAAGGCCATCGGGCGCTAGCCATAAGTGAGTTGGTGCCTTACCAAAACAGCCCCAAAATGTGTTGCCAACGAGTGGCATTCCGGTGCTTGGTCTGGTACACTGCTTGGAGCCTGACATAAGGAGGAGTGGAGGTAGCTGACACCGGATCCTAGTTGCTTGGGGCCAGACAGCTTTCTTCCGACAGCAGCAAGCTTCTTTCTTCTTCGTTTTTAATGGTCTTTTCTTGTTAGGTTAAGCGTGTTTGATGTAATTAACATCCTTGGAAGACTTAATTAGGGTTTAGTTGTGTCTTTGGTTACAAACTCTTCATGTTTTGTAATCAAATACAACTTTGAATCATGAATTAAACATATTTTCTCTTTGAGAGTTTCTCTTTGAAAGATCAAATATGATCTTCTTTGAGGTTTTGTGCTTAGAATCTTTCTAGGGTTCTTGTACAATTCTTAGTTTTTCTTACAGTTTTCGTTGGCTTGTGATTAGTCTAACAAAATCAAGTCATTGGTTGATGTTGCAAGAAAAAATAGGTCAATGAAACAGCCATGATCGTTGATGAAGTCTTGGGAAATTTGCTATGTGATTGGAACCTTGGAGTTGGGCCATTGATATGAGAAACTTCAATTCCTTTGGATCACATCAGATTTGTCTTCAAATCTTCAAGTCTTGAAATATAAACTTTATCTTTATAAGTACCTTTCCATGTTGTTTCAATCAAAGCTCTTTGGTCTACATCAATCACTACCGTGCAGAGTATCAAGTCCTGGTTGGGGAATTGTTTCTCAATGAAAGACTTGGGTGAAGTAGTCTATATCCTAGGCATAAGGATCTATAGCAATAGATCTAGAAAGCTAATTGGCCTAAGTTTGAGTACATACATTAAGATGGTACTGAAAAGGTTCTGCATGCAGGATTCTAAGAGAGTATTCTTGCCTATGTCTTATGGAATTAAGCTCAACAAATGTTAGAGTCCAACTACCAAGGATGAGCAAGATTCCTCCATATGCATCTGCTTTGGAAATATCATGTATGCCATGTTATATACTAGACCAGATGTTTCAAATGCATTGAGCATTACAAGCAGATTTCAGTCAGACCATAGTGAGCCTCACTGGACTGCAGTTAAGAACATTCCTGAGTACTTAAGAAGAACTAAAGATGTGTTCTTAATATATGGAGGACAAGAAGGTGAACTAGTTGTAAATGGTTACACTAATGCTAGTTTCCAGTCCGAAATGGATGATTTTAGACCTCAATCATTATTTGTATTTTGTTTGAATAGAGGTGTTATTAGCTGGAAAAGTTCAGACCAAGACACCGTTGCAGACTTTACTACAAAGGCTAAGTACTTGGCAGCTTCAAATGTAGCTAAAGAGACTGTTTAGATCAAGAAGTTTATTGCCGGGGTACGTGTGATACCTAACATTATGAATCCAGTGGATTTATATTGTTATAATAATGGGGCCATGAACAAGCTAAGGAACCTAGATCACATCAAAATCCAAACACATACTAAGACGTTTCCACCTCATACAAAAGATTATTGATAGAGGAGACGTGAAGATATACGAGATTCATAGAGATGATAACATTGCAAATCCATTAACTAAACCACTTCCACATTCTAAACATTAAAGTCATACTAAATCAATGGGTCTGAGAATTATGTCTGATTGTGAATAGTCCAAGTGGGGGATCGATGATATTAAGATATTAGCATAAGGATTGCAGAAGTACCATAATTCTTCGTATGGTACTCCTATAAACCCCTAGTGGTATCAGAGCAATCAAAACACCCAAGGTAAGCCCTCTTTTGCTAGAGAGAGAGAAGAGAAAAAGGTTGAGAGTTCTGTGAGTATGCCTGTAGAGAGTCTTACACACCATGTCAACTGAAAGTCTTGTTTCACATATTTCTGATCTTGTTCAAATTTCCACTTCATTGTCATTACCAAAAAAACCTTTACATAAATAGTCTACCCAAGTAGTAGAGTACCGAACCATTCCCGAGTCGGCCACTGTTGAAGAGTCTATACCACTTATTATCAGTTCCTATAATGTTTACAAAAAGAGAGGAAGTTTTCCTACAGGAATTACCTCTATCAAACACTTGTTGAAATCCACCACTCCAAGGACCAAAGAATACATTCAGTCCTCAAAACTGAACAATTGTGATATTCCTTACTCCCACAAGGAACAGTATATCACTCTCAGTATTCTGCCATAATTGATTCAACAATGGAAGCTTGAAGGTTTTTCTCACCTCCATCTTGGTGCAATCAGATTGGTGCTTTCCTATCAAGGAAGACCAGGTTTACCTGTGACAGCCATAATTGCTTTATTGGATCCTAGGATGCTTTATTATGAGCATGCTGTAATCGAAACTGTTCTGACCACTTTGAATTCAGGAAGTGTAATCCTTACACTTTTCTCGAATTATGCAATCCCATTAAATGATCTGAATCTGCCTATTGCCATAAAAGTTCAACTCCAATTGACTGGAGTAGGTCAGACCACCTCAGCCAAAATGGCCACCCTTCATCATCAAATGGTTTATAGGCTTTAGAATCATTCCCTATAAATTCAAAATAGGGAAGGGTATCCTCTACTCCGATGGTACTTGCTGATGTAAACGCATCCCCAAACAAATTTCTAGAGCCGATCTACAAAGATTGATGCCCACCGATTGGATCACAAATTATGAGAGTATTCATGCCCCACAAGAGCCTATTCAAGCTACAAATCCATCCTTCCAAAGACAAACAGATGGAAGAGTAAAGATGTCATTTACTCCAGCCATGGCAGTAGATCCTCCTTCAACATCATACACACAATTGTTGATCTCCAAATACGACAACAAAGAAAGGAGATGGTAAGAAAAAGTGCCTCCATCTCACTTTGCTCATGATGCCAGAACTATTGCCATTGACAAAATTAATGGACATTTTCTATGGGATGTCGCAGGATCTGGTATGTGTGATGATGATTGTTCCTGCGATGAATATAATCCTAAAGATTATGAAGACGCAGAAGATCAAAGGAGAAAGCTTCGTCGTGAAAGAAGACAAGCCAAAAAAATAAGATGTCAACTCAGAATTGTCTATCCAGACGATTCAGATGATGATGATGACGATTATGTCCCCTCATCCCAAACAATTCTGCCTACAGAAAAAGTCCCAACAGGCAGATCACTTTCATCTTGCAAGGATATTTTGAGAAACAAGAATTCTCAGATGTCTCCATCTTCATCCGTAATTCCATGCATGATGTTCAACTATTCAGATGATTTTCCTCCATTGAAGAGACAAGTTGACTCGTCAACCAATATTTTTTCTAGTCCTTATGTAGAATCTAAAGGAGTAGACAATCTTGGAAGACCTCTTCCTGCACAAAAATCATAAGAGGTGCTGAATTGGCAAACCAACAACACCAAGGCATAAAATAACTATGCTGAATTGGCAAACCAACAACACCAAGGCATAAAACAACTATCTTTCAAATATAGATTCCAAGATAGACCATGTCACCACAAAGGTTAAAGAAATAAAAAAGAAAATTGATCCCTGGAACAACTGATGAACCGCATGATTCAAAGAGTCCGAACTTTGGATATTGAATTAAGACAGATGATTCATCAAGGATATGCTGGCCCAAAATTCTATGCAAAAAATGACGAGATTAGACGGGTCTAAAGGGAAATTGAATTAAACAAAAAATCCATTTTCATTCCCCAGGCTTCAACAACTTTCTTCCCCTCATATTTTCCTTCAAAACCGGTGCCATACAGTTCTTATCATTAACAAGTAATGTTTCCTTACATTGAGGTTCCTCCTTCCACAGCTCCTATTTTTCAAAAACTTGGGCAACAAATACAAGCTGAAAGAAAGGAACGAAAGGAAAAAGGAATAGAAAAGATTGTTTCAGAAACCTAGACGTCCAAACAGCCAGACCAACCAGTCAAACATCAGACTGCTTCAGTCTCTGACCAGACAAAAATTCCAAAGGATGTTTCTGATATTTACCTAATGAAATAGAATCCTTAAATCAGTTCACTATCTACACTTCTAATGAAGATTCTTTTTTGCAGGAAAACCAAATGAACAAAGAGGACCAGGATATATTCAAAGCAGAAATTAAAGCTTGTCCAGAATGTTCAGACTGTTTAGACTCTGAAAATTCCTCTTTTCATTCTAACTTTATTTCAGATTCTGTTAATTCAATTTCTGATTCTAAAAATGAACTTATGAATGTTACTGATGTTTTTGAGATTCTGATGAATGACACAGGTAATTCTGTATATACAGAACCAAAGTCAGAAGAAGATACTCTAATGAATTCAACACCTTCGAAAGGATCAAAACCTACTTCAGGTCCATGGTTCACTTTTGATGATATGTCAGTCCAAGACAGAAGAAAAAGATTGCAAGAATTTGCAGCTTGGCTGAATCTGCAATCAGCTAAAGGACTCGAACCAAAACCTGTCATGAATGAATTCTGCTCCAAATTCATAGGTACTTTGAGTGATTGGTTTATAACTCTAGGTGAGTATCTGCAATTACAAATTTTAAATGCTATTTCTACTGATTCTGTCATTAGCATAATTCATAAGGAATTCATAAGAGATCCTACTTTAGATCAACAACAAAAACAAGAAGAGGTTTTTGAAGTGAGATGTTGTTCTTTAAAAATCAAGGATCTTAGCTTTCATTTTAAAAGAATGACAAAGTTGTTTTATATGTTAGGAGGTAATAATAATTCTAGTTTAAAACAACTTTTTTTTGCCGTCCTTACCTCAAGAACTTCAATCAGGAATTCAAAATCAAGTGCAGTCTTCTAGAAGACATTTAAAAGATATTGGATTAGGAGAACTACATCAATTAACACTTAATATAAGTAAACTATGTGATCAACATAAAACCATTTCTGATTTCATGAAAAAAGACAAATTCTTGAAAAAGATTTGCACGAAGAAAAAATTAGAAATAGGTTGTAAAGATAAGTGTGATTGTAGACCTAAGAAGAAATTTCAAAGAATTGCTGAACAAAAGAAAAATAGAAAAATATCAAAAAAGTCTTT
Source organism: Echites panduratus (assembly GCA_035221335.1). Taxonomy (NCBI): domain Eukaryota; kingdom Viridiplantae; phylum Streptophyta; class Magnoliopsida; order Gentianales; family Apocynaceae; genus Echites; species Echites panduratus. The sequence continues at coordinate 3,772 of JAWZTD010047634.1, read as the reverse complement.
GAGATTTTTCAAAAGAAAATTTGGGAAAATTAAATCAGATAGATGTTTTACTTGTAAACAGAAAGGCCATTTTTCTAAAGACTGTCCAAAGCATAAAAATAAAGCATCTTCTTCAACTAGTCATTAAACCACATTGTAAATTCCCTAGTTTGTTGTCAAATAGGTCTAAGTTTTCTTATCCCTTTGTTTTCATGTTCTCTGGAGCTTCATCCAGTAATCCTTCTGTTTCTCCTCCACCTTCTTCATTTTACTAAGAGATAAATCAGTTTCCTTTCTTATCCAATAAGAGTCAATTTGTCAATCAAAACCAAGTCCGTCTTTATGCTCAAGAGAGATTTTACTATTACCTACATAGAGTCAAATCTCAGAAAAACTTTGATTTTCTCTATAAAAGATCTTGGAATTCTCAAACTCCTTACAAAAATATTATTCGAATTGCCCTTAGATCTTCTCCTAGTGATATCTCTGAACATGAACTGGTTTTGTTGGTGTCTTTATGTTCTTCAATATTTTGCTTTAGATATAGAATTTAAGTCTGTACCTCGATCAGTCAGAAAATTCAGAAAAATATCCTCATCTTTGGACTTTGTTAACAATGTTTCAACCTATTATGCATTGGGTCTCTACGTTAACAAAACTGTGTGCTCCTCACTGTAAGTTGCCTTCTGTATTCCAAATGTTTATTGTACACAGGCCATATTCCACAGAAGCTTTCTATGAAGGTGAAAAAATCAAACAAAAAGTTCATGCTTTTCCTGTAGTCTTGCCATGGATCAATCACAATGGATACATTGCCTACAAGGAAGATGATCTGTTCATATACCTAAAAGGAAAAAAAAACGAGATTTTATCTCCTAGGGAAGGTGATCTACCCATTACACAAAAGATCACCTTAGGAACAATGCCAAGATCAATCATTAAAAGGAATTTGAAATCTTGGGGAGATTGTTTACCATTTGTTGAATTTGCATATAATTGAAGTATTCATTTTTCCACACATTTCTCTCCTTTTGAATTATTCTATGGACTTAATCCTTTGACTCCTCTCTATCTAACTCCTTTACCTTTTTAATGAGTTACAAAGTTTAGATGGTGGAAAGATAATTTGGTTAAGCAAATGCGTGCCAAAGAAATAGAGAATCTTTGGTTGCAAAACCAAAGATTCTCACAACAACATGACGAAGGTAGGAGGAAAGTGGAATTTGAAGGTGGCGATTGGGTTTGGATACATTTGGGCAACGAAAGATTTTCACAAGCTCAGAAATCCAAATTCATTCTACGAGGAGATGGCCCATTTCAAATGATTGAAAAGATCAACGATAATTCATATAAAGTCGACTTGCAAGGTAAGTATAATGTGAGTTATACTTTCAATGTAACTTGACTTATCTTTTTTTAATGTAGATGAAGCCGATTCGAGGACCGTTCCTTTCAAACAGCAACGGAATGATGGAGTCCTAGCTCCATCCATGCCTTAAGGACAAATTACAAGAGCAACGGATTCAAGGCTAAAGAAGGCATTCAATACATTTCTTTAAAAGAAAGAAGCACAAGTTGATTTTGAGGCAATCTTTCATAAGCTCAAGTTTGATGAAAACAAAGAAGATTCAAATCTATGGACGGTATTGGAAGGGTTAGAAGTATGTAATTCTTTCCATGAATGTAACCAAGCTGGAAAGAATTCAAAAATATATGAAAACTTGTTGAATTGGAGCTAAAAAGTTGAAGAAAATAGGTAGGAAGAGGGCCATCCGGTGCCATCTACCTTGTATCCGGCGCCTAACAATGTTTCGTATCAAAATATACATCGTTCCAAAGAGCACCCAAAGTTTTTTCTGGCCCTCAGCCTGGATCTAGACAAGGTAGAAAATGGGGAATCCGACACCGGACAACAACAGCCTGACGCCTGACACCTCTTCTCCAGCTGCCACCTGTTTACTATTTGTTTGATTTTAACTTGTCTTTAATCATTTGTTTAAGAGTGTTTTAAGTCTTTAAAACCCAAAAAAGATGTAATTAGGTCTTAGATGATCATCCACTTCTTATTTTGTATTCAAAACAATCTTTGATCAATTTATGACCCCTTTTCTTCTCATTGAGAGAAACAATTCCAGATCATAATTTGATATTTGTCTGAGGTCTTAGGAAACTCTTCTAGAGTTCTTGAGTGATTACATAGGGCTATCAATTACTTTGGTTGAGGTATTGATGTGCCTTCCAAATCAAGAGGATGGTTGATGAAGAATTTGCTTCACAGGTCATTCTAATTAACCAAACCCCAAATCTTAGTTGAAATCTTGTTAACTTAGGTGTGAAATTTATGATTTAATGAACTTTAAATTACTTTCAATTATGGAGATCACATCACTTGGTAAGTATTCTTTGCATGTTTGTTCAGTCAATGTTAGTAATCATTCTTCTCTTAATGGAGGAATTGAAGATTGGAGGACGAATCTTTTTTAGGTGAGGGGGAATGATGGAGATCAAGGAGACTTGATTGAATCCACTTGGAAGTGTATTCTCAATGATAAAGCCTATATGTCAAGTCATGAAGATTTGAGGACAAATCTTTTCAAAGAAGAAGGGAATGATTAGGCTCATGGAAGGAATGAAGCTTTTAAGGATCAACATTTCCAGTATGAAGAAGGCATGCAGACATTGGTGTACAACAAAAAAGAACAACTTGAAAATGATGCCTTGTTTGAATACATTATGTTAGAAAGATGGTGTTAATTCAAATAAGAACTTTAATGACACCAAGGTTGACGATTTAAATGATGTTCAAGAAGGATTATGTAGCTGAAAACATAATCAAGACAACCTTGGACGAGCCCTTGAAGAAGCCCTAAAAGCCGGTAAGTAAAGAGGATTAAAGAAGGCTCAAAATAACTTTTAAAATCCCACCACTGGTCCTTCTCACCTGTGGCCCTTAGCTTAACCCTATTTCCAGCCACTTGCGGAGACCAAGGTTTTGAGGTTGATCGGCACCGCCACTAGTCCTCCCACAGGTGCCGATGCGACACCGAGCCAAACCATGTTTTTTTTTTTACTTTTCTTCGGTTTTCCATGTAGTTTTAATATATTTTGAAGGGTATTTGTGTCTTTAACACCTAAGAATATTTATTAGGTTAGATTAAGGATGAAAAACTATAACTTGATCCTTATCTTTGTAACCTATCAATTAACCTTGAATTAATCAAAAGCAACTATTCTCTTTCAGAGTAAAACTTGAGAGATCAAATTGTTCTACCTGTGAGGTTTTCTTTATGGTTTCTTAAGAAACTTCTTTGAAGCTTTCTTCACTTTGGTTTAGGGTGTTGAATTGTCTTTTAAATCTATTAGATTGGTTGAGATAATGAATTTCGAAGGTCAATCTAATACTAAACTTGAATCTTTTGATGAATAGCTTAGAACTTGTCGTTGTGATTTAATCTTAGGGATTGAGCTGTGACTATGAGAAACTTCAATTCCAGGAAATCACATCATTTTGGTATCATAGCCTAGGCTTGATAGTATTATGCACTAGAACAATCACATACTTTGTATTTATGCTTTGAAATGTATTTATGAGATTGATTTTATTATATCTAATGTTTCCATGAATAATACTATTTGCCTTTTGGTCATTAAGTATGTAACTTAATAGTAAAATCCTTTTGACAATAGATATATTATTCTAAATAGTCCCTATTCATTTATTATTATTGAAACAATAATAAATTAAGAATAGTATGTAATCTTACTGATGATCACGTTTTACTGATCATGAATA
>JAWZTD010047592.1:0-11358 GCA_035221335.1 Echites panduratus | reverse complement strand
TGGGGGCAACAGGCCGATTGTAATTGTCTGAGTCAACACCACCTATTTTAAATTTTCAACAATCTAGAAATTAATTGTGTGTCCAATTATCTATGTCTTATTGTAATATCTTTTGAATATTGATAATGATTGTCCGAACTCAACCTCTAAAACCTCCCTTACGTTCCTCACAAAAATAAGTTTAAAAAGTTTCATTTGGAAATTACAAAAATTTCTTTCCTAATCAGGGTATTTTAATGCATCTAGAAACTATAATGTTGAACTAGGATTTTTTTTTATTTTCTTTGTGTGGAAGGAATTTTCGTTATGATGGATCAAAACCTCGTTAAAAAAGATTTGTCAATCAAGAACACTAATGTATATCCAAAATCAAACTCTTGAAATTCCTTACAACTTTCAATAAGAATAGTATCCTTGTTGGGAATGTTTTCTGTACATATATAGGCAAGCGTACTTCAAATCCATTTGGGACACTTTTGTTGTGTTGCCAATTCGGACACCACATTCTTGTGGACGCAACCGGCTGAAAGTATTTGTTTGAGTCAACACCGTCTATTTTAAATTTTCAGCAATGTAGAAATTAATAGTGTATCTAATTATATATGTCTTATCGTAATTTCTTTTGTATCTTGATAATGATTGTCCAAACTCAACTTTTAAAACGTCCCTGGCATTCCTCACAAAAATAAGTTTAAAAAATTTCATTTGGAAATTACAAAAATGTCTTTCCCTATTGGTGTTTTGTAAAACCTCTAGAAGCTAAAATGTAGAACTAGGATTTTTTTTTTTGTATTTTCTTTGTGTGGAATGAATTTTCTACAAGATGAATCAAAAGCTTGTTAAAATAGATTTGTGAATCAAGAACACTAATGTGTATCCAAAATCAAACTCTTGAAAATCCTTAAAACACTCAATAGGAATAGTATGAAAAATTTCATTTGAATTTTACTATAATTTAGCTCATAATAGTTTTATTTTATAGAGTAGAACACTAAGGATGAACTTGCCAATTGTTTGTGTTTATCCTTGTTTAGAATGTTTTCTGTAAATATATAGGAAAGCATACTTCAAATCCATTTGGGACATGTTCGTCATGTTGCCAATTCGGCCACCACATTCTTTTGGGTGTAACAGGCCGAAAGTAATTATCTGAGTGAACAAGGTCTATTTTAAATTTTCAACAATCTAGAATTTAATGGTGTGTCTAATTATATATGTCTCATCGTAATTTCTTTTGTATCTTGATAATGATTGTCCAAACTCAACCTCTAAAACATCCCTAATACTCCTCATTTTCTTTGAACAAGGATTTTTTTTTCATATTGAACTAGGATTTTTTTTTTCATTTTCTTTGTGTGGAACGAATTTTATGTAAGATAGATCAAAACCTCGTTAAAATAGATTTGTGAATCAAGAACACTAATGTCTATCCAAAATCAAACTCTTGAAAATCCTCAAACACTCCATAGGAATAGTATGTAACATTTCATTAGAATTTTACAATAATTTAGCTCATAATATTTTGTTTTAAATAGTATAACACAAAGGATCAACTTGCCAATTGTTTGTGTTTATCCTTGTTGGGAATGTTATATGTAAATATATAGGAAAGCATACTTCAAATCCATTTGGGACACTTTCGTTGTGTTGACAATTCGCCTACCACATTCTTGTGGGCTCAACAGGCCGAAAGTAATTATCTGAGTAAACACTGTCTATTTTAAATTTTCAACAATCTAGAAATTAATAGTGTGTCAAAATATATATGTATTTTAGTAATTTCTAATTTTCAAAATCTTTGAAAATTTAAAATAGGAGGCATTAACTCAAACAATTACTTTCGGTCTATTGTGCAGACAAGAATATGGTGACCGAATGTGGAACACAACGAACCTGCCACAAATCTATTAAAATGCTTTCATCCATATTTATAGAAACTTTCCGAACAAGGAAAAACACAAACAGTTGGCAGTTGATCATTTGTGTTGTACTGTTTAAAATAAAGAAATCTATCATAAGCTAAATTATTGTAAAATTCAAATGAAATTTTAGATTCTATTCTTATTGAGTGTTTTAGAGATTTTCAAGAGTTTGGTTTTGGATACGCATTAGTGTTCTTGATTCACAAATCTATTTTAACAGGGTTTTGTTATGTCTAATAGAAAATTTATTTCGCACAAAGAAAATCAAAAAAAAAATTCCTAGTTCAACATTTGAGGCTCTAGAGGCTTTAAAAAACACCTATTAAGAAAGTAATTTTTGTAATTTCCAAATGAAATTTTTTAAACTTATTTTTATGACAAATGTCGGGTTGTTTCAGAGGTTGAGTTTGGACAATCATTATCAAGATACAAAAGAAATATAGATAAGACATATATAATTCGACACACTATTAATTTCTCTATTGTTGATAATTTAAAATAGGTGATGTTGACTTAGACAATTACTTTCGGCCTCTTGCACCCACAAGATTGTGGTGGCCGAATTGGCAACAAAACAAACCCGTCACAAATCGATATTAAAGATTGTTTAATCCATATTTAAAGAAACATTCCCAACAAGGAAAAACACAAGCAACTAGTGAATTCATCCTTTGTGTTCTACTGTTTAAAAAAAAGAAAACTATTATGAGCTAAATTATTGTAAAATTCAAATGAAATTTTAGATTCTATTCTTATTGAGTGTTTTAGGGATTTTCAAGAGTTTGATTTTGGATACGCATTAGTGTTCTTGATCCACAAATCTATTTTAACAGGGTTTTGATCCATCTAATAGAAAATTTATTTCACACAAATAAAATCACAAAAAAAAAATTCCTCGTTCAACATTTGAGCCTCTAGGCTTTAAAAAACACCAATTAGGAAAGAAATTTTTGTAATATCCAAATGAAACTTTTTAAACATATTTCTGTGAGAAATGCCAGGGATATTTTAGAGGTTGAGTTTGGACAATTATTATCAAGATAAAAAAGAAATTACCATAAGACATATATAATTCGACACACTATTAATTTCTCGATTGTTGAAAATTTAAAATAGGTGATGTTGACTTAGATAATTACTTTCGGCCTCTTGCGCCCACAAGAATGTGGTGGCCGAATTGGCAACAAAACAAAAAAAAATCACAAATCGAAATTAACGATGCTTTCATCCATACTTACAGAAACATTCCCAATAATGAAAAACACGAACAATTGGCTAGTTGATCCTTTGTGTTCTACTGTTTAAAATAAAGAAAACTTTAATGAGCTAAATTATTGTAAAAATCCAAAAGAAATTTTAGATGCCATTCTTATTGAGTGTTTTAAGGAATTTTCAAGAGTCCGATTTTGGATATGCATTAGTGTTCTTGATCCATAAATCTGATTTAACAAGGTTTTGATCCATCTAATGGAAAATTCATTCCACACATACAAAATCACAAAAAAAAAAATTCCTAGTTCAACATTTGAGCATCTAGAGGCTTTAAAAACACCTATTAAGAAAGAAATTTTTGTAATTTCCAAATGAAATTTTTTAAACTTATTTTTATGAGGAATGTAGGGTTTGTTTTAGAGGTTGACTATGGATAATCATTATCAAGATACAAAAAAAATTAAGATAAGACATATACAATTTGACAAACCATTAATTTCTAAATTGTTGAAAACTTAAAATAGGTGGTGTTGTGTTAGACAATTACTTTCGGCCTCTTGTGCTAACAAGAATGTGGTGGCCGAATTGGCAACAAAACGAACGAGTCACAAATCGAAATTAACGATGCTTTCTTCCATACTTATAGAAACATTCCCTATAACGAAAACCATGAACAATTGTCGAGTTGATGCTTTGTGTTCTGCTGTTTAAAATAAAGAAAACTTTTATGAGTTAAATTATTTTAAAAATCCAAAAGAAATTTTAGATGCCATTCTTATTGAGTGTTTTAAGGAATTTTGAAGAATATGATTTTTAGACACATTAGTGTTCTTGATTCACAAATCTATTTTAACAAGGTTTTGATCCATCTAATTGAAAATTCATTCCACACAAAGAAAATCACAAAAAAAAAAAAATTCCTCGTTCAACATTTGAGCCTCTAGAGACTTTAAAAAACACCAATTACGAAAGAAATTTTTGTAATTTCCAAATGAAATTTTTTAAACATATTTTTTTGAGAAATATCAGAGATGTTTTAGAGGTTGAGTTTGGACAATCCTTATCTAGATATTTAGATGTTTTAGAGAAACTATTTTTTTCAAAATCTTTGAAAATTTAAAATAGAAGGCATTAACTCAGACAATTACTTTCGGTCTATTATACAGACAAGAATGTGGTGGCCGAATGTGGAACACAACGAACCTGCCACAAATCTATTAAAAAGCTTTCATCCGTATTTACAGAAACTTTCCCAACAAGGAAAAACACAAACAGTTGCAGTTGATCATTTGTGTTGTACTGTATAAAATAAAGAAAACTATCATAAGCTAAATTATTGTAAAATTCAAATGAAATTTTAGATTCTATTCTTATTGAGTGTTTTAGGGATTTTCAAGAGTTTGATTTTGGATACGCATTAGTGTTCTTGATCCACAAATCTATTTTAACAGGGTTTTGATCCATCTAATAGAAAATTTATTTCACACAAAGAAAATCACAAAAAAAAAAATCCTAGTTCAACATTTGGATAACAAAAAATTATTGGCTCTTTCATCTTTTGTGTTGTTGCTTTAAACAATTACTTTCTGGAAGTTGTACACATTAAAATGTGGTGTAGGAATGGGCAGGAGAATAAACCTATTCAAATATCTATTTTAATGAGGTTTTCATCCATCCTTACAAAAATTATTTCCAGCATGGATAACAAAAAGTTATTGGCTCTTTCATCTTTTGTGTTCTAATGTTATAAAACACCTATTGTGAACAATATTAGTGTAAAATTCAAATGAAATTTTAGTATTTTTCTTATGGAGAGTTGTAATGATATTCAAGATGTTGAGTTTGGATACAAATTTGTAGGATTGAAGAGAAATTTAGATGCAAAAAGATTTAATGCACCCCACTATTAATTTATACATTGTATAAAATTTAAATTTTTGACGTTGCGTGAAATCATACTTTGTTCCGTCAAGCCCATCAGAATGTGATGGCAGAAATTAGAGAAAAAGGAAATTATTCAATAATCTAGTTTCGTGAGATTGCTATCCATCTTGTAGAAAATTAATTCCACATGAAGAAAAAAAAAATAATCCTAGTTAAACATTTGGTTTCCTAGAGGCTTTAAAATAAGCATCTATTAGGAGAGAAATATTTTTAATATCCAAATGAAAATTTTTATACTTATTTTCATGAGAAATTTCAAATATTTTTGAGAGGTTGATTTTGGAGAATCATTATCAAGATACGAAAGAAATTGGTTCAAGATGTATTTAATTCTACACACTATTAATTTCTAAATTGTAGAAAAATTAACATAGGAGCGATTGCTTTAAACAATTACTTTCCGGTTGTTGTGCCCATTAAAATGCAGTGGTGGAATTTCGAGGACAACGAACCTATTCACATATCTATTTTCACAAGGTTTTCATCCATCTTAACAAAACTCATCCGCAACAATGATGAAAACAAACTATTGGCTATTTTATCTTTTGTGTTTTGGTGTTATATAAAACACCTATTGTGATCATAATTACTGTAAAATTCAAATGAAATTTTATGTTTTGTTCTTATTGAGAGTTTTAATGATTTTCAAGATTTTGAGTTTGGATACAAATTAGTGAGATATAAGGAAAATTTCGATAAAAAAGATTTAATGCACTCCACCATTGATTTATACAATGTATAAAATTTAAAATAGCCTATGTTGTGTGAAATCATACTTCATTCCGTCGAACCAGTCAAAATTAGATGGTAGATACTAGAGAAAAAGGTACAGATTCTCAAATCCAATTTCGCTAGAAAATTAATTCCACTCAATGAAAATATAAAAAAAATAATCCTGGTTGAGCATTTGCGTTTCTAGAGGCTTTAAAATAAGCATCTATTAGGAGAGAAGTATTTTTAAAATCTAAATGAAAATTTTTAAACATATTGTCAAGAGGAATTTCAGAGATTTTTGAGACGTTAATTTTGGAAAACCATCATCGAGATACAAAAGAAATTTGTGCAAGATGTATTTAATTCGACACACTATTAATTTCTAAATTGTACAAAAATTAAAATCGGAGCTGTTCTTTTGAACAATTACTTTCATGTTGTTGTGCCTATTAAAATGTGGTGCCGGAATGGGCTGGACAACGAACTTATTCACATATCTATTTTAACGATTTTTTCATCCATCTTAGCAAAAATCATCCGTAACAAGGATAACAACAAACTATTGGCTACTTCTTCTTTTGTGTTCTGGTGTTATAAAAAACCGATATTGTCATCATAATTAGTGTAAAATTCAAATGAAATTTTATGCATTATTCATATTGAGATTTTGAATGATTTTCAAGATTTCGAATTTGGAAACAAATTAGTGAGATATAAAGAAAATTTCAATAGAAAAAGGTTTAATGCAGTCCACCATTGATTTGTACATTGTATAAAATTTAAAATAGCCGATGTTGCATGAAATCATACTTCGTTCCATTGAGCCCATCAGAATTAGATGGTAGAAAGTAGAGAAAAAGGAACTGAATCCCAAATCCGGTTTCATGAGGTTTTGATCCATCTTGTAGAAAAAATTAATTCCACTCAATGAAAATAAAAAAAATAATCCTGGGTGAACATTTACGTTTCTAGAGCCTTTAAAATATTAGGAGAGAAATATTTTTAATATCCAAATTAAAATATTTAAACTTATTTTCATGAGGAATTTTAGAGATTTTTGAGAGGTTGATTTTGGAAAATCATCATCAAGATACAAATGAAATTAGTACAAGATGTATTTAATGCGACACACTAAATTGTAAAAAATTAAAATAGGAGCTGCTGTTTTAAACAATTACTTTCATGATGTTGTGCCCATTAAAATGTGGTGGCGGAATGGGCTGGACAATGAACCTATTCACATATCTATTTTAACGAGGTTTTCATCCATCTAAACAAAAATCATCCGCAACAAGGATAACAACAAACTATTGGCTACTTCATCTTTTGTGTTGTGGTGTTATAAAAAAACCGATATTGTCATCATAATTAGTATAAAATTCAAATGAAATTTTATGCATTATTCTTATTGAGAGTTTTACAGATTTTCAAGATTTCGAGTTTGGATACAAATTAGTGAGATACAAGGAAAACTTAGACAGAAAACGATTTAATGCATTGCACCATTGATTTATACATTCTATAAATTTTAAAATAGCCGATGTTGCGTAGAATCATACTTCGTTTTGTCGAACCCATTAGAATTAGCAGCCAGAAACTAGAGAAAAAGGAACTGATTCAAAAATCCAGTTCCACGAGGTTTTGATCCATCTTGTAGAAAATTCATTCCACAAAAAGAAAATAAAAAAAAATAATCCTAGTTAAACATTTGCGTTCCTAGAGGCTTTAAAATAAGCATCTATTAGGAGAGAAATATTTTTAATATCTAAATGAAAATTTATATACTTATTTTTCATGAGAAATTTCAGATATTTTTGAGAGGTTGATTTTGGAGAATCATTATCAAGATACGAAAGAAATTTGTACAAGATGTATTTAATTCTACACACTATTAATTTCTAAATTGTAGAAAAATTAACATAGGAGCTATTGCTTTAAACAATTACTTTCCGGTTGTTATGCCCATTAAAATGTGGAGGCAGAATGGGCTGGACAATGAAGCTATTCACATAACTATTTTAACGAGATTTTCATCCATCTAAAAAAAAATCATCCGCAACAAGGATAACAACAAACTATTGGTTACTTCATCTTTTGTGTTCTGGTGTTATATAAAACCCATATTGTGATCATAATTAGTGAAAAATTCAAATGAAATTTTATGCATTATTTTTATTGAGAGTTTGAATGATTTTCAAGATTTCGAGTTTGGATACAAATTAGTGAGATACAAGGAAAATTTCGATAGAAAAAGATTTAATGCATTCCACCATTGATTTATACATTGTATAAATTTTAAAATAGCCGATGTTAAGTGGAATCATACTTCGTTTCGTCGAACCCATCATAATTAGATGCCAGAAACTAGAGAAAAAGGAACTGATTAAAAAATCAAGTTTCGCGAGGTTTTGATCCATCTTGTAGAAAATTCATTCCACAGAAAGAAAATAAAAAAAAGAACCCTAGTTAAACATTTGCGTTCCTAGATTCTTTAAAATAAGCATCTATTAGGAGAGAAATATTTTTAATATCCAAATGAAAATTTTTATACTTATTTTCATGAGAAATTTTAGATATTTTTGAAAGGTTGATTTTGGAGAATCATTATCAAGATACGAAAAAAATTTGTACAAGATGTATTTAATTCTACACACTATTAATTTCTAAATTGTTGAAAAATTAACATAGGAGCTATTGCTTTAAACAATTACTTTCCGGTTGTTGTGCCCATTAAAATGTGGTGGCAGAATGGGCAGGACAATGAAGCTATTCACATAACTATTTTAACGAGGTTTTCATCCATCTTAACAAAAATCATCCGCAACAAGGATGACAATAAACTATCGGTTACTTCATCTTTTGTGTTCTGGTGTGATATAAAACACCTATTGTAATCATAATTAGTGCAAAATTCAAAGGGAATTTTATGTTTTATTCTTATTGAGAGTTTTAATGCTTTTCAAGATTTTGAGTTTGGATACAAATTAGTGAGATACAAGGAAAATTTCGATAGAAAAAAATTTAATGCACTCCACCATTTATTTATACATTGTATAAAATTTAAAATAGCCGATGTTGCGTGGAATCATACATTGTTCCATTGATGGTAGAAACTAGAGAAAAAGTAACTGAATCCCAAATCCAGTTTCACGAGGTTTTGATCCGTCTTGTAGAAAATTAATTCCACTCAATGAAAATAAAAAAAATTAATCCTCGGTGAAAATTTAAGTTTCTAGAGGCTTTAAAATAAACATCTATTAGGAGAGAAATATTTTTAATATCCAAATGAAAATTTATATACTTATTTCCATGAGGAATTTCAGAGATTTTTGAGATTATGATTTTGGAAAATCATCATCAAGATACAAATGAAATTAGTACAAGATGTATTTAATGCGACACACAATTAATTTCTAAATTGTAGAAAAATTAAAATAGGAGCTGTTGTTTTAAACAATTACTTTATTGTTGTTGTGCCCATTAAAATGTAGAGGTGAAATGGGTTGGACAAAGAACCTATTCACATATCTATTTTAATGAGGTTTTCATCCATCTTAACAAAAATCATCCGCAACAAGGATGATAACAAACTATCGGTTACTTCATCTTTTTTGTTCTGGAATGATATAAAACACCTATTGTGATCATAATTAGTACAAAATTCAAATGGAATTTTATGTTTTATTCTTATTGAGAGTTTTAACGCTTTTCAAGATTTTGAGTTTGGATACAAATTAATGAGATACAAGGAAAATTTCGATAGAAAAAGATTTAATGCACTCCACCATTAATTTACATATTGTATAAAATTTAAAATAGCCGATGTTGCCTGAAATCATACTTCGTTCCGTTGAGCCCATCATAATTAGGTGGTAAAAACTAGAGAAAAAGGAACTGCATCCCAAATCCAGTTTCACAAGGTTTTGATCCATCTTGTAGAAAATTAATTCCACTCAATGAAAATAAAAAAAATTAATCCTCAGTGAAAATTTAAGTTTCTAGAGGCTTTAAAATAAACATCTATTAGGAGAGAAATATTTTTAATATCCAAATGAAAATTTATATACTTATTTCCATGAGGAATTTCAGAGATTTTTGAGATTATGATTTTGGAAAATCATCATCAAGATACAAATGAAATTAGTACAAGATGTATTTAATGCGACACACAATTAATTTCTAAATTGTAGAAAAATTAAAATAGGAGCTGTTGTTTTAAACAATTACTTTATTGTTGTTGTGCCCATTAAAATGTAGAGGTGAAATGGGTTGGACAAAGAACCTATTCACATATCTATTTTAATGAGGTTTTCATCCATCTTAACAAAAATCATCCGCAACAAGGATGATAACAAACTATCGGTTACTTCATCTTTTTTGTTCTGGAATGATATAAAACACCTATTGTGATCATAATTAGTACAAAATTCAAATGGAATTTTATGTTTTATTCTTATTGAGAGTTTTAACGCTTTTCAAGATTTTGAGTTTGGATACAAATTAATGAGATACAAGGAAAATTTCGATAGAAAAAGATTTAATGCACTCCACCATTAATTTACATATTGTATAAAATTTAAAATAGCCGATGTTGCCTGAAATCATACTTCGTTCCGTTGAGCCCATCATAATTAGGTGGTAAAAACTAGAGAAAAAGGAACTGCATCCCAAATCCAGTTTCACAAGGTTTTGATCCATCTTGTAGAAAATTAATTCCACTCAATGAAAATAAAAAAAATTAATCCTTGATGAAAATTTAAGTTTCTAGAGGCTTTAAAATAAGCATCTATTAGGAGGGAAATATTTTTTAGATCCAAATGAATATTTTTAAACATATTTTCATGAGGAATTTCTGAGATTTTTAAGAGGTTGATTTTGGGATATCATCATCAATATACAAAAAAATTTTGTACAAGATGTATTTAATGCGACACACTATTAATTTGTAAATTGCAGAATTTTTTTTTAAACAATTACTTTCCTGTTATTATGCCCATTAAAATGTGGTGGCAGAATGGGTTGAACAACAACCTATTCGCATATCTATTTTAAAGAGGTTTTCATCCATCTTAACAAAAATCATCCGCAACAAGGATAAAAACAAACTATTGGCTACTTCATCTTTTGTGTTCTGGTGTTATAAAAAGCCCATATTGTCATCATAATTAGTGTAAAATTAAAATGAAATTTTATGTTTTATTCATATTGAGAGTTTTAATGATTTTCAAGATTTCGAATTTGGATACAAATTTGTGAGATACAAGGAAAATTTCGATAGAAAAATATTTAATGAACTCCACCATTGATTTATACATTGTATAAAATTTAAAATAGCCGATGTTGCGTGAAATCATACTTCGTTCCGTCGAACCCGTCAGAATTAGATGGCAGAGATATTCAAAATGTTGAGTTTGGATACAAATTAGTGGCTACTTGATGTGATTCCTGCAAAGGAAACATTCTTCATCAACATAAAACACATCAATTGAAAAACTTACCCAAAATTTCATCCAAGATTATGGTTAGTTCATTGACCTATGTTGGCTTGCAACATCAACCAATGACT
>JAWZTD010047581.1:0-11360 GCA_035221335.1 Echites panduratus | reverse complement strand
ATTCGCTTTCTCCTCTCCATTATTATTAGGATTATACCAACAATCATAGGAGTAATGGCCAAATTTTTTGCAAATTCGACACTTAATTTCTGATTTGTTGTTCCTTCCTCTACTGTTTCTACCACGTCCGCGACCTCGGCCTCGACCACGAAACCCATCTCTTCCACGGCCATACACTCTTTGGTCACCATCAATGTGAGTGTTGTTCTGCTCATCAAAGTTATAACTTCGTCCACCTCGGCTTTGACCACGTCCTCCGCTTCTCCCTTTTCCTCGTTGGTTGGCTCCCCTTGATGCTTCGCCCTTGAGGGAAAGTTTTGCTTGTAGAGCTTGCTTCAGATACTTTTCCCCTTTTTTCTTTCTTTGCATCCTGTCTTCATAGACTTGCAAGGACCCCTGGAGTTCCTCCACTGACATTTCCTCAAGATCATTTGATTCTTCGATTGCTACAGTAACATAATCAAATTTTGAGTGTAAAGATTGCATAATTTTCTCTACGACCTGAACATTCTTCACTTTTTCACCGTTCCTTCTCATCTCTTGCACAACGGAATTCATCCGATTAAAGTAATCGGAGATCGATTCCGAGTCTTCCTGTTGTAGTGCTTCGAACTCGGCTCGCAAAGATTGTAAGCGGATCTTCTTCACCTTTTCAACACCTTCAAATGCTTTCTTCAATATCTCCCAGGCCTCCTTTGATGTCTTTGCGGGGGC
Source organism: Echites panduratus (assembly GCA_035221335.1). Lineage (NCBI taxonomy): Eukaryota > Viridiplantae > Streptophyta > Magnoliopsida > Gentianales > Apocynaceae > Echites > Echites panduratus. Next base: position 10,646 of record JAWZTD010047581.1, on the reverse strand, counting down.
AATCAATTCAAAAGTAGCTTCATCTACTCCTTGATATATCGTGAATAATGCCTTCTTCTCTTTTTTCTTTTGTTCTTTAAGTTGCTCATCTTTTTCATCTAACAACTCATCCTCCTCATATCCTTCTTCCACTAGGTCCCATACATCAAGAGAAAATAAGAGGGCCTCCATCTGGATACTCCACATCCCGTAGTTGTTCTTTGTTAATTTATGTACATATGATTGCGCTGAGTTGGTCGAAGCCATGGTATGCAGGCTCTGATACCAGATATGTTGGACTTACACAGAAGTATTTTTTTACTATTGAAAACTGAGGAGGAGAATGAAAACAAGAGTTACAAATTAGAAGAGGAAAGAGAGGAATTTATAATCCATTTCTTTCTCTTCATGTCACTTTCACACACATCATCCCATTACAAATATTTCCTTAAATTGGGGAGCATAAATTGAGGAGATTGTCTGCAACTACCTTATTTATTTATTTTTAATAATATTATGCAAAGGAAAAAGTTTACTTGTCAACAATTAGGATAATGCATATAAACTGACTTACAAACCCCATAGCATAGGTAAAATCTGGTCTGGTATGAGATAGATATATAAGTTTCCCTACCATTCTTTGGTAGCTATCCTGCTCCATAACACAAAGCAAATTTTCCTTTGGTAAGGCTTTTGTATCTATTTTATGTGTTGTTTCTTCTTTGGCCACTGTTGCATGGCCTGCAGACACCATCTTCAAGTCGCTGTTGGTGGTCTCATGGTCTCCAATGGCGGTGGAAATTGCGGACCTTTTGTCATATGCTTTTTTCTTGACTCTATTTTTTTGATAATCAGCCCACCAACCCATGAATTTTAAAGCAAGTTTCTTTTGTGTGTTTGGATCCTCCACAGAATTCACACTTTTGATTTATGTTCTTTTGCCCCTTGTTGCTTGACTCACAATATGTTGTCGTACAACTTCTTGCAACCAAACCATGACTAGTCATGTTAACATTTGTCCTGTCTCTAAGAGTGACTTGTCTGTTTATTTCTCTTCGGACTATAGAATATGCTTCCTCTATTACTAGAATGGTTTTGCAATTCAGAACGTCCTTTTTTGCATAATCAAATTGGTTGTTGATTCCGCAAAGAAATTGATAGATTCTTTGTTCCTCAATAATCTTGTTGTAGATCTCGATTTAATTCATTGTAGTTAGTTTGGTTGGGGCGTTAGAAATCAATTTCATGCCACAACCCTTACAATTACAATGTACTATAGTATTCTTCCATTGGTCCCATTAATTGTTGAAGTAGTCCTACCTTCAGGTTTAATTCATAAACCTAGAGATTGTCACTCCCATCATGATATGTAGTTGCAATTGCATCCCATAGTTGGTTGGCTGTTGGAAATCAGGTGAAATTTGCAGCAGGTTAGGTTCCATGGATCCTAAATGCCATGCAGGTAATTCTAATGTGATGAATTTTTTTTTTATTTTTTTGGGGGGGGAGGGGGGGCGCGGGGGCGTGGAATTCATATGTTCCACATTGTGAGGATGGGCACAGACCCACATTGGAATTTTGTTTCTTTTTTAGTAATTATTATAATTTTCTTATATATATATATATATATATATTTATTTGAGGTCTTTTTCCCACACTAAAGAATTCCCTGGGACATACTTTTGGAAAATAGTATAAGACTTCCTTAAAAAAAAAATCTTAATAAAAAAGAAACTTTCTTTATCATTTCTAATTCCTAAATTTTCTCTCAAAACTGTTCTATTTAACCAAGAAAGTTTATATATATTTGATATATATATATATATATATATATATATGTGAAAAATATTACACTGAAAAAGTTATATTGGATAACCAATTTTCCCATCTGTCTCAAAAATCAAGACCATACCACAGCTCAAGAATATTTGGCAAGAAAATACAATTTGTTTTACTAGTCTATATTACTTATTTGATAAATTTCAAAATTAAAATCATCAATCGTTTGGACTTAAATTTTTTTTTATTTTATTTTAATCCATTGAAATATTTGTTTGGTTTTTACAAAGAAATAAAGAATTTGATTTATTTTGTAAGATATGGATACATTTTTTTTATATAATAATCAAAATAGTCAAAAACCTCTAATTGAAATACATTTGGATGAGTTTCTGAAATAAATTTTATATCTTCCTAATAATAGAGCTCAAATGAAAAGCCACTACTTACAAAAATAGTTCTTTCAACTTTTTCAACATATCTTTCTAAAAGAAAATTTGAAAATAAGGAGTGCCCTTCCTGACCTGGCTCAGCCACTATTTCCAAAGATTGTCAACTTAGCAAAAGTTGGAACAAAGGAAATAGTTTGTAATATTGAGTTTGATATTGATCAGGGTGATGATAATGCACAACTCTTTCTTTGCTGACCAATGTAGCAGTGGCATGAGCGAGGTTTTTGGTGTCCTCGATGGACATTTTTATGGTAGATAATGATGCCTCATAGTTTCAAGATGCTATATGGCTCTGATACCATACTAGAAAAAGGCTTTTGAAGATAAATTCTAGTTTTTCTTGTTATTTTTACCATAAGACTAGTGTTTATACAAACTATTCCACCAATCAATTACATAAAAGTTGTTTGTAAAATATGAATATATAAAATTATCGTGTGAATGATTTATTGTGAGATTATATTTAATATTTGAGAAGAATTTTATTGAAAACAATACATAAGATTAGATATGAAAATAAATAAAAATTATTAATGATTGAATTGGTTAAACTTCTTTATCTTAAATATAAGGGCCAAGGTTCAAATCCTATTATAACAAAAATTTTTATTTTTAAGGATTTAATTTCAGGATCAATAGTGTAAAAAATTCTCCAAAACATATTTTCTTTTCATTTGGATCAATTCTGTAAAAAAAATAAAAGATGGGTGAAAAAAAAACTAAAATAAATTGATATGGACCAAACTCACAAAAAAAATATTGGGGGATCAAAAAAAATTTTAAAAAAAGATTTTGAACCAAACTTATAAAATAAAAAAAGGTGAGAGACCAAAAGTATCAATCTTTACAAGAAAAAAAAGTTAATCGAAAGCCTGCACTTGTCTATAAAAAACACTTATTAAGCTCATTCAAGAGTGTCAAAAGTCATTAATGGTCATTTTCTTTAACCTCATATATAAATCATTTTGAAATTATTTATGCATATTTAGATATTTTCTTCTGTATTTTCGTATTTTTGTATATATTTACGAGGATTGTAGATCTTTCAATATATTTTTTATGATACTTTAATATATTAATAAAAAAAATTATACTAAGTATCCTGAAATTTAGTTTATTTTTTAATATTTAATTTATAAAATATATCCGTAAAAAAATTAAAAGAAATATAAATTTTTTTTTATTTGTGCCTTGAAGATTTGAGGTCATTTAGAAGCCTCATTACAGCAATTGCCTAAAGCCCAAAATACTTCACGTCGTGTTCATAAAGTGGCCCTTAGTTTTCTTGGCTTTAGTTGAAATAATAAGTCAGAAAGGTTTTTTTGCTGCTATTATGAAATTTCTATGGATATCGCACGTTCATACAAAAATATTCATTATCATTACTCGTTCTTCCCGCGATCGCACGTTGCTTGACCCATCAACATTCCAATGATATTCAAAGACAGATTTTATCAGTTCCTATAACAGTTTTGAGTCCGGATGAAAGACCAGGTCATATATTTGGTTCACTCTGTCCAGTCCCAATACAATTTGCCTCCTCCCGTCTTCTATTTGAAGTGAGGTGACTGGCGGATGGATAAGTGCATGTATGCATACCATTAGTAACTACTACAAGTGACGAATAATTCAGATTTCTTACTAATTTTTGTGAAAATGTATTGCGTCTTTTGGCTGGTTTTGGCAGCTGCCATGAGCATGATGATGCAGGTATCAGGACATGCCGGGGCGGATCGAATTGCTCTCCTGAATTTCAAAAGAGGGATAGTTAATGATCCAGATGGGATGCTGAATTCTTGGAATGATTCGGGAGATCATTGCAAATGGGAAGGAGTGACTTGTGGTGCTGGACATCAGCAAAGAGTAATGGCCTTAAGTCTACCTGGTAAGAATTTGTTTGGTACAATTTCTCCTTATATAGGAAATCTCAGCTTCTTGAAATTTATTCAACTTGGAGAAAACAAATTCCATGGGGAGATCCCACAAGAGATTGGTTATCTATTTTGGTTAAGAATCCTTAACTTGACCGAAAACATGTTAACTGGAGAAATTCCTGCTAATTTGAGTCGATGCTCGGGGCTCAAAATCTTGAATCTTAACCGGAACAGACTGCAGGGGAAGATACCTACTGTTGAGTTGTCTTCTTTGAAGCAGCTTGTGAAACTTCAGCTTCGCGATAACAGCTTTACCGGTAGGATTCCTCCTTCTATGGGGAACCTATCATCAGTTGAATTGATCTCTTTGGGAGCCAATCATTTAGAGGGAAATCTGCCCGTGGAGATAGGCTTATTGAAAAGCTTATCATTCTTAAATGTTGGAATGAATAACTTCACTGGTGAAATCCCTTCCTCAATCTATAACGTCTCGTCACTCTCATTTCTTGTTGTATCTCGTAATTTTATTTTTGGGCAGATTCCTGCCAACATAGGCCGAAATTTACCAAATCTGTTAGTGTGTGAATTGGGGGCAAACAGATTATCTGGAAGTATTCCGATTTCATTTGCAAATGCCTCTAAACTTCAAGAAATTGATCTCTCAAGAAATAGTCTTCAGGGTCATGTTCCAAAAGATCTTGGAAATTTACCTGATCTTCAGATACTAAATGTTGAGTCTAATCTTCTTGGTTCTAACTCAACTGGAGACTTGAGTTTTATTGCATCTTTGGCAAACAGCAGTAGGCTCATTGTACTGGCTTTGGATCAAAATAATTTTGGAGGTGAATTGCCTATTCATGTTGCTAATCTCTCATCACAACTCACTGAACTTTGGATGGGAGAAAATCATATGGTAGGAACTATTCCAGCAGGCCTCGGAAGTTTAACAAATTTGGATGGATTAGGCCTTGAGCGGAATTCTTTTTCTGGGTTCATACCAAGCGATTTTGGTAAATTTCGAAACATGGAAGGCTTAACCTTGGCACATAACAGATTATCTGGGCGACTTCCACGTTCCTTTTGCAATATGACTTCCCTCTACAAACTCTCGTTAGTGGCAAACAGATTTGAAGGAAATATTCCAACATGTATGGGAAAGTTTCAAGAATTGAGGGAAGTTTATCTTAATGGAAACAACTTCAGTGGCATCATATCCCCTGAAATTTTTGGTTCGAATTTCTCTCCAACGCATCTAGACTTGTCATTTAACTCATTCAGTGGTTCTTTCCCCCTCCAAGTAGGAAAATTAATCAACATCAATATCTTGGTTGTGATTTCCAACAAATTTTCGGGGAAAATTCCAAATACGATTGGCAATTGTAAAGGCTTGGAGGCTCTTGTTATGCAGGGGAACCTGTTTAGCGGAGCAATCCCACAAGAGTTGACTTTGTTGAAGAGTATCAAATATCTGGACCTTTCCAGTAACAATTTGACTGGAAAAATACCCTGGGATCTGGAGAAGCTTTCTTATTTGATATATCTCAACCTTTCCTTCAATGATCTTGAAGGTGAAATTCCAACTGGAGGAGTTTTTGGGAATGCAAGCCAAACAATACTAGATGGAAACAGTAAAATCTGTGGAGGAATCCCAGAACTCAAGTTGCCTCCATGTCCACCTGTTTTTATTCAAGGAAAGAAGAAAAGAAAACCTCTTCTTGATATACTGTTGCTGTCCACATTGCTTCCGGTATTGATTCTAATCCCTGTCACATTTACATGCGTCTATTTTGTATATCAAAAGAGATTCAAGAAAAGGGTGTCAAGGAAGGAGAACTTTTTGGAAAATCCTCCCATCTTTAGAGTTTCCTACCGTGATCTTCACCGTGCCACAGCAGGATTTTCAGTGGAAAATTTGATCGGATCAGGAAGTTTTGGCTGTGTCTATCAGGGCAGGCTTGACCATAACCGGCATGGAGAAAAGGTAGTTGCAATAAAAGTTCTTGACCTTCAAAGGGCAGGGGCTTCCGCGAGCTTCTTAGCAGAGTGCAGAGCCCTGAGAAATATCCGCCATAGGAATTTGGTCTCTCTGCTTACATATTGCTCAAGCATTGATTTCAGAGGTCAAGATTTTAAGGCCTTAGTTTACGATTTCATGGAGAATAGGAATCTCGATATGTGGCTGCATCCACCAGTGGCAGAGACGGGGACTGATGAAACAGACGTTTCAAGAAATCTGAACTTTCTGCAGAGACTAAATATAGCAATTGACGTTGCTTCAGCGGTTCAATATCTTCACAGCTACAATAATGAGGCAGTAGTAATCCACTGTGATCTAAAACCCACCAATATTCTTCTTGACACTAATCTCACTGCTCATGTGGGTGACTTTGGATTGGCAAGACTCCTTCCTAAAACTGCCCAGGAATCCTCAGAACAAGGAACCAGGAATACTGTTGCAATCAAAGGTTCCATTGGATATGCAGCTCCAGGTATTAAATTTCTATTTATAGAAATGTTTGATTCACATGATAATTGTATGAAATCCTATTTTCCTACCTCGCCGAGTCCTTGGACAAAAATTAAATTTAAGTAAAATTTTTCAGAGTACGGAATGGGCAGTGAGGCGTCCACTCAGGGGGATGTTTACAGTTATGGAATTTTCTTGCTGGAGATGTTTACAGGAAGGAGACCGACTGATAATACTTTTGTGGGGAGTTTGGATCTTCATAATTATGTGAAGATGAGTTTGCCAGAAAGGGTTCTTGAGATTGTAGATTCATTACTTTTCTTACAAGGCACAGAACCAAATGTTCGTGGCGTGATTGAGCAAGAATTCACTGGAAGATTTGAAAATCTTAAAGTTTGTCTGATTTCAATCTTCATGATTGGTCTCAAATGCTCTGCAATGTCTCCAAAAGAACGTGTGAACATGAATGAGGTTGTAAGGGAATTGCATCAAATCAATGCTAAAGCATCCAAGGTAAAACTGTAGCATTTTGCAGCGGGGACAAGAGTACCAGGATCCTAGATATCCCTTAGTGTCTGTAAATGACACAACACTACCGTTGAAAACTTACCCTAGAAGGAAAAATAAAGGTTGAAATAGTCAACAAGAATCCAGTCAATAAGTATATAGCAGTTACTTGGACTTGCACAAATTGAGGACACTTTTCCACCGTCTGCACTTTTACCACTTTCAGTTCCAGTTTTTGGTCCGCTTAGCTAAATTTTAGGAATCAGTTACTTTATTTCTAGTTTAAATACTTTGAATGTTTAGTCCATTATGTAGAGGTATCTTTTGTGATTATACCGGAGTCTATTCCTCTCCATACGGACTACCTTTGTTACTTTACTTTTGAGTCGTCCAGTAAATAAAATCCAGTTTCATGCTATTCCCACAGTTGATCCTACCAGCAAATATCCAGTAATTTCGATTATGTGGCTTAAAAATTTGTAGAGAAAATTCAGTAATCAACGTCTTATTGGTGATGCTATTTGAGATAAGATATGGATTTGAACTCAGGTTCGGCAGAAGATTCACACGCCTGTCTGCAACAAAGTGGTAGAAATCTAGCATAATTGACTCTGGAATATGGGACTCTGGAATATGGCAAGCCAAGGGTTCTGTGATGAAGTTTTCCATTTATGTTCACTTAGAGGATGAACTGCTAATTTTATTTCTGATGAGCTGCAGCTGCTTTGAGGATCTCATCCGTGTCCATTCAGTCGATTGGAGATTCTGATAAGCAGCTGAGTCCGATTTTGAACATTGATGCAACAATTGTTTGCACATTTTCATTTCCAGAAGACATATTTTTCATGCCTTCATGGATCATTTCCAGTTCTACCCCATCGCATTCCTTAGTTTCTCCTCCCATGTTCTCACCTTTTTGTATTGGAAAAAGAAAAGGGTCTGCAATCTTCAAGACTTGTGATTCTGACAAATTCATCTGAACATACTTGTGCAAATACAGGCCCTCTTGAAATATATCTTCTGTTGGCCTTCTTCCGGTGAGCATCTCTGTTAGGATAAAATCCTAAATAACAAACTAAATACCTTAGTACAATTCATTATTCATTGGAATCGCATAGGGCTTGATGATTTTTAAAACTCTGAAGTTTATGATGTTTCAAAAGAAGGGCAGCGACAGTTTCTATATCTTTTCTCTCGAAGGGATCAGAGAAAGTAATTCTCGTATGTTTCCTTCTGAGGATCATAACCCTTTATTTCATAAATTAATCTAAATTTCAATTCAACCCTTCATAGAATTGGAAATTTCTCATTGGTCTATATACATTTATTTCATAATTAATTAGATACATCAATGATTAAGAATTACATATTAGACAACAGTCAAATATATCAACTAACTTATTATGATAGTAATACATATTTTATTTCCTTATGTCAGCCTATATTAATTATTAAAATTTATTCCAACGATCTCCCACTTAGGCTATATATACTACCTAAGAATATGTATATCCTTATGAGCTAAAAAATTACAATCATATAAAAGGTATCAAACAATCTCGTCCATTGATCAACCAATGCATACAGGACTGGCGGGACAGTTATCAAAATAACTTGGCAAAATCCACTAATAACCACATACACCAAGTCAACCAAATAACATAGATCAATCATTTATGTATAGTTAGAAATTATATTTTATGTGATCTAATCATGCCTATTTCCAACCGATCAAACGTTATTAAGATCAACTTTAGTAGTACAGTAAGTGGATATCTCCGAGCATTTTGTGGAGGCCCATCAATTTATTTATTTATTTATATTATATTATATTACCTATTATTATAAATTATTATTCAATAATTTATTTTGTTAACATAAAGCTATTTTTAAAATAAAGAGAATACTATTACAATAATAATAAATTTAGCATTCATAATAAACCAACTTTTTATAAAAACTCAAATTATTTTAACGCCTTACAAACAAAATGTTTTTTTTATAACTTTTGCTCTAAAATATGGATGTCCCTCACAAATTTAAACATGTTCTCAAAAACAAAAAGAGAATGTTTTTTTTTATAAAAAAAAAGTATTTTTTCTTCTTGATACATGTACACACAAATTAATCTCAAGAGACAAAACACGAGGAACATATTGATGAAAAGTATAGGAGACATCATGACGAGAAAAAAAAAAGCAAAAGTTAATTTTTTTTTAACTTTTTAAGATTAAAAAGAATGTTAAAAAAAATTCTTCTTTTTTATTCTCGCTTCTCTCTTCTTCATCATTATATTTATTTCTTGTGCTGTTTTCCTATCAGTTTTTTCTACCCATTTCTTTATTTGGTTGACTTGTTTGTGGATGGTGGCTCCGATATACAAGGTTTAACATAAGTTGATGATGATAATTTTTTCTCTCTTCTCCCCCTCTTTCTATTTCTATAAAAATGAAGATAAAGAATATATATTTGAAATTTTTTAAAGCAGCTAAAAAAAGGATATTGGGAAATTTTTTCTCTTAAAATAACTTATATTTTATAGATTTTTAAAATAAAACATATAAAAAATAATTGTAATAAAAAAAATTCCAATTTGACTTTAATGTACATGCAAAGTTTCTCTTACTATACGTGAAGATCTTAACTAGACGAATTACAAGGATGATGGGAAGTGAGAATATTGGAAATTATGGGATTTACTCGAATTTAAAAACAACCTGCTCCATTATTATGGGTTTTTACCTTTTTATATTGCAAACTAACTTTATTAATAAATTACTTTTATTAATATTGAAATTTTATTTTTAGACACTAAGAATATCCCGTTTTATAACTAAAAAAAAGGTTACATAATAAGAAATTAATTATAATTCCTTATGAGTATGGGGACTTCAAAACAATTAAATGACAACAAAATTTAAAAGAATTATAATCATTTATTTATTATCTTTTTCTTTTGTTTGTATTATATTATGATTTTCATTTTGAAAATTTTTAAATTATTCAATAATAATAGGTAATAAATAATTTTTTTATTAAATACAATACAATTTTACTTTGTTAATGTAAAACTATTTTTAAAACTAAGAGAACACTATATAATGAAAATAGCAAAATTTAGCATATATAATAAATCCACTTTTCATCAAAATTCAAATTCTTTTAAAATCCTACCAAAAAAAAAGTCTTTTGTAACTTTTATACTAAAATAAAATAGAGCTGCTCCTCACAAATTTAGACTCATTCTCAAAATAAAAAAAAAAGTCAATATCCATTCAAATTTCTTTTTAGAGGTATTCCGTTAATTTCTAGTCTATTTGTTTTGTAGTGAAAATCAGATTAATACAGAGAAGATAAATTCCTCCATCTTTACTTGGTTGTACATATACATACATATTCATTCCAAGACAAAAATCAGGAACATCATGATGAAAAGGTCTGGGGATATCATCATGAAAAAGCAAAAGAAAAGATTTTTTTTTTTTTTACTTTTCAAGAATTAAAAGAATGAAAAAAAAAACTCAAAAATTTCTTCTTCTTCTTCATTGTCACCGTCTCTCTCTCCGCTTTCATCTCCATCAACCTGAA
>JAWZTD010047570.1:0-11361 GCA_035221335.1 Echites panduratus | reverse complement strand
TTCTATAAATGTCCTTATAGGTACCAATTAAGGACATTTAAAAATGTCCCTAAAGCTCATTTTTGTTGTAGTGAATTGGTGACATATGGGAACGTTTTGGTGAATTCAACCCACTTGGCATGCCTCTTGCTTAGCTTAGTTTGCCCTTTCAAATGTTTTTGTGACTCGTGGTCCATATAAATGACAAATTCCTTTGGCCATAGATAATAATGATAATGCTTTAGAGATCTAACCAATGCAAAAAGCTTCTTATCATAAGTTGAGTAATTCAATGGAGCATCATTCAACTTTTCACTAAAGTAAGCTATTGGTTTTCTATCTTGCATGAGAACAGCCCCAATCCCCACTCCTGATGCATCACATTAGACTATACAATATAACCAAGGAATGTAATTTTTTGTAAACAAAAAGAACATTTCTTCAAATTAGCATAAAATTGTTCTCTTCGAAGGATAGCAAAAACAAATGCCAAATGATCAACATGCACTTCAATATTTTTGCTGTAGATCAAGATGTCATCAAAGTAAACTACCACAAACTTACCAATGCAATCCCTAAGAACCTGATTCATCAATCGCATAAACGTGCTACGGGCATTAGTTAGTCCAATGACATCACAACCCATTCATACAAGCCATAATTAGTCTTAAAAGCTATTTTCCATGTCTATCCTTTGCTCCCTTGGTTCTTCTTCATATTGTTCCTAATCTTCTTCTTGAGCAACCTCATCCAATTGTTCATGGATCATTCTTCCCCTTTGTTGTCCTTCAATTCCTCTTCCCCTTTGTGGTTGAGGATTCCTCACATGTTGAGGAGTTGTAGCTTCAATGGTATTCATTCTTTCTTCTACCCTTTCTATCTTTCTATCCATATTAGCCACATTACAAGATAGTTGTTCTAACTTCTCAATAATATAAGCTAACTCATTATTATTGTCTCCCATATTTGAACCATTTGAAGAAGTAGAAACTTTCTTTAACATGTTCCCTACACAATGAGCAAACAATAAAATAGGGCAATTGTGTATAACCTCAACTTTTCACTCATGTATTTCTCTCATATAAGGCTTTTACTCTTTCAAATGATCTCTCCTCACTCAGCCCTTTTCCACTATTGAACTTTCTAATGGTTCTTAATCAACTCTATTGAAGCTTTGCAATTCACCCAAGCAAGAATGCAAAAAGTGTCTACAAATTCAATCAACTAGTTTAAGCAACAAATAGTGCAATCAAATAGTTTAGAATGCCAAGAATAAGGTCAATCAACAAAGTTTTGAGTAAATACTTTAAGAATTCAAAGAATATAAATGAAAGGCATTTAAACATACACCTTAAGGTCAAACAGTTGTGATAAAAAAATTTTCTCTACAATGGCAGTTTAGCAATTCCCAGTCAATTGATCCCAATTTGCTTCATACAATATCAAATTGACTTCAATTTTGATCCACAATCATCTTCCAACATTCAATTCATCAAATCAAACTAGATCTCAACAATTTTTAGCAATTTTTGCAATGATTTTTGAAATATCTTTTCATTTTTACTAAGAAGTTTCTTTGTTGCTCTATTTTTCTTCCTTTGATCTTTCTCTTTTTTTTTGTAGTTTTTTTTTTGTATAGAAGTAGAAGAAGCAAACACAAATACCAAACACAATTGAATCAGCCTTTGTTTTTGTCCTTAGGCTAGATCCACCCAACAATTGATCATAGGAGATAGAGTATGATAGATTTAAGAGAACAAAACACTAACAATCACTAGATCAAGAGAATTCACAGAAAAAAACATGATCTTCATTCACAAACACATGAAAGAAAATAGAAGGACAGACAAACCTTTCGAAGAAAGCCTAAGCTCTGATACCGAAAATGATGTGATTCCTTGGAATTGAAGTTTTTCATATAAATGGCTCAATCCCTTTCATCGCAATGACAAGTTCAAAATAATTTCATCAATTCATTCAAGTTTAGTGATTATATCGACCTTGGAATTGGAATACCTTAGCCAATCTAATGAATTTAAAGACAATTCCACACCCTAAACTAAAGTGAAGAAAGCCTCAAGGTCATTTCTCAAGAACCTTAGATTGTTCATGAATAAACCTTAATGAAAAGATCACTTTGATCTTCCTGGTTGAACTGTCAATGAGATCAGTTGTTTTTTATTCTAAAGACGTAAGTTTGAAAATACAAAGAAGAGGCCTATTTATAGTCGAAGACTTGGTTTAAGACCTAACAAGTCATGGCTTGACATCTAAGTACAATTAAGAAGCAAGTTAACACATATAAGTACAATTAAGAAGCAACTTAATACATAAAACAACTTAAGAACACATAAGATGGCATTCAAATTTGAGCAAAGGGCAGGGCTGACTGGCGCTGGTCAGTTTCAGCATATCCCTTCCTATAGGTTGTCGTTTTGGCCAATCTTCTAAGGGTTACTAGGGCCAGCACCTGCACCGGTTAGAGGACCGGTTCCACCTTAAAAAAATTGCAATTTGGTGATTTTTCTTCCTTTTCTTGCAATGTCTTTTCGAAGTACTTTTCAAAGCTTTTCTCTCCGTTGCCTCCACTAGAAATCATGATTAAATTGTTCTATAAACTCCCAATGATGGATAGGACATTCCATAACCTTGATTTATCTTGATCTCCATAAAGTTTATCTTCATTGAAAGTAGAACCAAAGTCTAATTCTTCTTCTTTACTTTGCATGAAGTTGATGAAAGCCTTTCTTATCTTTGAAGCTCTATCCCTTGTTATAGGACTTTGAGGCATTGAATGAGCCTTGTCTCTATCACGTTGTTGCAGTCTATTCATGTAAGTAAATGCGTTTTTTTAATTGTATTTTCTTGTATAGTTGTTTGTGATGCTAATGTTTGGCTTAGCGGGGCTTGTCTCATGTACGAGAGATGGTATTCACCTCGAAGATCAAGAAACTGTGCTACAAAAGGCTAACGATGCTGTTGCTTTGGCCAAAAATGCAAAGATGGAGCAAAGTTAGGAGTTGTGCAAGTTGAGGAATGCCAATGCTGAGCTTGCAACTAAAATGAAGACCCTAGAAGATGCGAAAGTATCCCCAGTGAAGGAACTCAAAGAATAGAAAATACTTTTGAAAGTTGGGAAAAAATCCTGTCGAGCCTTTGAGAAAGAGACTAAACTGCTGTTGAAAAGATATGAAGATGGGGAATGAAACATGAATGCTAAAGTTGAGAAAACTATGCTAGATGCCTTTTTAAAATCAGACTAGTGCAAACACATGCTTCAACGACTTTCCGGACCCCATGTATCTGCAACATATCGACGATATGCTTATTAACCAAAGTTTCAGTTTCCAGATGTTATTCAACCCTTTATTGATGTGCCAAACAAGAAATTTTATATCCCAGGGATGAAGGGTTTTCTTTTAATAATGCTGATTGTCGTTTCCCTTCTCTTGAACCTGGTACTTAGGAAGAATCTGAAATAGTGGGTGGACTGGCCGTAAACATTTAGGACATAAATGAAGAAGAAGAAGATTCGCAGATTACGACTAGCGATGTTGGGGTGGATGTAGGGTTAAAGGTGAATCAATCCTCTACGGCTGCATTTGTGGAGGTTAGGAAGGTCCTCTGAGGTTAATCCTGAGCAAGTGTAAGTTTTCCAGTAGATTTGCTTTGAGTTATATTTGTTTCTTGATGGTGCTTTTTTATCTACAGAAATGTCATTTCCATGAAGGCTAAAACTTAAAGATAAATGATACAGCCTCTTAACAAATTAACTCTCGTTCTTTGCATAATTTTTTATGAGCATGGCATTTAACGGTTTTCATTTTGTATCGACTAAAACAAGTATGCAAATCGAAGAAATATGAAACAATTTTATTTAAACGAAATAAAAATGTACGGAACAAAATGATTATATCAAGGGTAATACTTTCTCAAATTCTATGTATTCCAAGTTCGAGCAATATCTTGCCCATCTACATCTTTCAACTGAAAACTTCCATTACCATTGTCTTATGCCACTATGAACGGCCTTTCCCATGTAAGGTCAAGTTTGTTTGTGGAATCTTGTCTGCTAACTTCATTTTTTCTGAGCACCAAATCAACATGTCGAATATTTGTTTGCTGCATTTTTTTATTCAGATATGCAGCTAATTATCTCTTGTAAAGCTCTTCATTTGTAGTTGTGCTTGTCCATGTGTATTCTAGTATATATGCTTTCTGCTAAGTTAGAATTGTTCAAATCTTGATAAAAAAAGTCTATGCTTATAGATGGGCTTATAATTTTATGCTTGAATTAGTGCATCTGTGTCAAAACATAAATTGAAAAGTGATTCTTTTGTTCTTGAATTTGGTGTTGTCTAGTAAGACCATAGAATGTTTGGAAGTTCATCCACCTACTTGGATTTGGCTTTATCTAACCATTTTTTAAGGCCTTTTACAATGAGACTGTTAGTTAGTTTTGTTAAGCTATTCATTTGAGGGTATCCCATAGAGCTGAATATGTGTTCAATATGGAGTTTTGAGCAAAAATTTTGAAACTTTGGCCTTAAACTGTGTACCATTATCTGTGATCAAATTTTTGGTACACCAAATCTTGCGATAACTTCCTCATAAAAGAAATCTTTCACCTTTTCACCCTATCGGACTGTTATTGTAGTCAAAGGCTTGGCCTCAATCCATATGGTAAAGCGATCAATAGCCACCACCAAAAACTCTCTGGAACCTACTGCTTTTGGAAATTGTCCTACGAAGCCCATTCCCCCATTTCCCATTGACAACATGGAATAGGATTACTTAAGGAATGGAGTTCAGATGTTGGGAAATAATATAGCTTATCATGAATCTGGAACTTTCGGCAATGTCGTACAAGTATGACCGCATCTTCCTCCATGTTTGGCCAAAAATATCCTTCTTTGACAATGACACACTTAAATAGCGCCATGAAAATGCATACATGTAAAGTTGATCAAGGTAAGGTTCTATCTTGTATGTACATCAATTTGATCACCCCCTTGATTTTAGACAAGAAATTCGCTTGAATATTATTCCTGCTAGCTGATGCTCAACTTTGATAAATTTAAAGTGGTTAGATAGCTTGTGTGCTGTGGCAAAATACTTTAGCATGTTTTCCTCTCTTGCTTCATATTCACCATTTATTTGTGCAGCAACGATTTGGCTATCTTTAGGGGAGGTCAGGACCAATTCTATTCCCTTCACTACCAAAAACCAGGTCATACAGAATGAGAACTTCTACAAACAGCCATTAGACGCAAATGACCATTTTGTACTATGGACCATCATATATGTACTTTAATATGAATTCTCCTAAGCCATCATACAGATGAGAAGTTTTATACGACAATGACTAGTTGCAAATAATACACCATAAATGAAAGTTCTTGAGCCCCTCGTATATACTAATATCATATACGATGGCCTGTAGCAAATAATGACATATATACTACAGCTTGACCTATTTAAAGCATTATATGTGAGGACAGCCTTATATATAAGTCACATGAAAAAAAATTGTTATTTATTGAAATTTAAAATCAAGTTACATACTACTATATTATTATTCACTAAAACATATTATTTTTATCCCTTTTATTTTGAAATAATGTGATTGAGTTTATTAATTTACATTTATTAAATATTTTCTTTTAAATATATAGTGATTAAATTCATTAAGTTTATTGGTTTGAATTATTTCCGAATCAATTATAAATTAAATTTATTGAATATGCTAGTCAAATTAGAATCACTATTAGAAACGGGGCCATTAATGACTGGGCTTTTTTACTGCGGTCAAAAGACCATAGCAAATGGTCACTTAATGCGATAGGCTGTTATATACAAGATTATGTACGACAACCTAGAAACTGTCATATATACCCTTGATTTCATATTACGAGGTGCTATATATTGTATAGTATATGTGGCGTCTATAGTGAATAATGTGTTTTATACGGCAGTATAAGGATCATCATATATAATCTTGTGTTTACATGACGGCCCTTGGTATAAAATTTTAATTATTATATTTTGCATTTTGTACGAAGGATATGAAGTTATCGTGTATGGCTTTAATTATATACAACTATCCTCAACCCACCGTATATGTTTAATTTTTTATGCAATGGCTTCCTAACTGCCATATACATGTTTATATTTATTTTGAGAAAAAATCCATTTGGATATACTTTTTTTTTTCTAAAATCTAAGAAGAATTAAAAATTATAATCTTAACCGTATCAATCTAAGTACGAATTTTCATACATAAAGTGAACATCTCTACACAAATGTGCTAAGGCCTATTATTGTAGTTTTTTGCCAAATATAAAATTATATATATATATATATCTAATTATAGAAGAAACTTTTATTGGGACTTAATATTTATCTCTTCAAAGTTCAAATTATTTTATTCTTTTTTTACTATTCAAAACTGAATATTAAACTTTTGACATAAATATCAACATGACTGCTAAGGTTGTATATTTTTTCAATTTACCATTCAACTTTTAATGTGTCAATTGTCATTTAACTTTGTTTGATTTCTCAATTTAGCCATTTAACATTGTAACTTTTGTCAATTTTACCATTCAACTTTGTGAAAATTCTTAAAGGATTTAATTTTGTAATGGTCAAATTGTCAAATTTTCAAAATCAAATCAAATTGATTTATTTGAAAGTTGAATGGTCAAATTGGAAAGCAAAAGTAAAACTTCGATGGTTAAATTGATAGTCAACACTTAAATTTTCCTATATTTCCTTTGTCTATCCTATTATATAAATGGGACACGAGTATAAGATTCCGTCAAAAAAGAGGACTTTAATTGTAGTTTTTTTTAATACACATAGAGACATGTCTGATCCATTTTGTAAGCTCCAATAAAACAAATCACTTTTTGCACAACAGTTACTTCAATAGATATAAGACATTCTTTATTAACCAAGTCCTACATTTTAGTAGAAGTGATAGGATTTTCTTCTCTGAAAATTAGTGGTTGGAAATTCTATCTAATTGGATGGTCGAGAGTAGTCACTTTGTGACCAAGTAGTATGAAAGCAGGTTGATTTGACAAGTTCCATGCCAAGCACTTTGAGGTGGAATAGACTAAGTGTTGGTTCAAGTGGTCTAGGAGCAATTTAAATTGATGAGAAAGATGTAATGAATATCATGGACATTGTAAGTCAAGGTGGACAAGTCATTTAGGTTGGAGGCTAAAATTTAGTTATCAATATTTCCAAATCGATCATTTAGGTTAAAAGCGATATTGACTGAAAAAGAACAGTAACAAGGGATACAATTTTGAGATTGGCTACAAGCCTAAGAAATGTCATATTTTCAAGTTTTTGAAACAAATCCAAACTGTCTAGTGAAACAATTGTTGCCAATCTCAACTGATTCGAAGTTCCAAAACCTTTTTAGTTCAAGAGTTGCAATTTCAATGAAGTTTGACAAAGAAAGCAAATATTTCCTAGGATACAAGTGTTGTTTTTGTACAAAAATGAAATAGAGCACTCTTTGCAGAAAAACAAAGTATAAACAAATAACAGAAATACAATATTTCTAAAATAATTTGACAGTTCTCCAAATTGTGAATTTTTTGTAGTGGTTCATTTCCAGGCCTAGTCTAAATTACAACTTCCAAACCTGTAAAAGTAAACATAAATAGGACAAAATCATCTTCTATTTGAAAAACTTTTTATCTTGCATCTGTTCAATGAAAACATATTATTGTCATTACATAAAAAATTGGAAGATAGAGATTGAACCATTTATACAACTATAGCAGATTGCACCATGGGAAAGCATAGAATCAGAATTCACCATTAAACTTAAAATTCCATTGAGTTAAGGAATTTTACATGATTTGTACAAGTATAGGTCAATTTTATCTTACATTGTACATAATGGACAATGAAAAGAATCCCAATAAATAGCTCAAAACTACTGAGAGAGGTTATATGCCAAAACAAGAAAAAAATTTACATATTCTCAAGAACCTAAAGGTTAGCGGGTAGATCGAGACGAATTGGATTGGCTACTCAAATTGTTATTATCTTTCTTCCACATGTACAAAGCATCTTAGTGGTGGCCTAACCTGTACAAAGAGGTACCTAACATCGGTGAGAAGCTCTATCTAGGGAAATGAATGATCATAAATCAACTGCAAATAGATCTCTTTAGGATAGAAATTCATAAAGACAAGCCTGATATTATTGCAACAACAAAGTAACAAACACAAAAGCACATTCAAATACCTATAAAAAGTTCAATGCCACCAAACATCTTTAGAGTGATATAGCCACTTGACCAATTACCTTACTAATAAAGTAGAATTAAGAGATGGGAATTGTTTCCTAAAATCTCTATTTACAATTTTAATCTCTACAATTATTAGGTTCTTTATTGTAGTGGGAGCTTTTTGAAATTTTGATAAGTAATCTGATAGAGTCTTTTAACAGCAGATCAGATTATTCAGAATTGGAAACCACTAGCAAAAATAAGAGTTATCCTCGATGCTAGTTACGAAATGTTGATTTTTGGTAATCAATATATTGAGTCTTAGGACTTGATTGGATTTAGTATCCCTTTTATGGATACAAGTAGATTTAGTATAATTACCAAAAAAATTCAATAATACATATATTGTAAAACATTTAGTTTTCTAGTGGACTAAAGTTAGCATCAAACCTCAAGAGAACATACTTTTACCATGAGACTTTAGAAGTCTTATAGACATCTTTTAAACGTAGATGTACTATGAGCGAATAAGAGATTAATGATTGTTATGAATGACATTCTATTTCTGAAATGGAATAATGTCATCAGATAAGGAGTCAATAAGCCATTAGGATGTTGTCAAGAATGTTTTGATGATAAATTAGTAATACTCTGTATGTAAGATTCAAAAGAATTGTACAAATGGAAGAGTATTATTGATGGGGACCAAATTATACCTACGGGTCACTCCACTACAATGACTCTTGTAAGAACAACCAGAGAGGAAAAAGATCACCTGAGTTTGCTATTACCGTTGGGTACACTCTGACAATCAAGTCAGTCACCAAAACAAGCTGAAAAGATGGAGAGTATACACTAGTAAACTGAATGTATTCTCCTTACCTTTTGATCCGTGATCATGGTCTCTTATTTAATTCGAGGTTAATCAATTTCCTCGAATTCAAGAGTCCTGTAATGATGGAATTCAATTGTATCTAGTGTGATTTAGTGTGATTGAAAGAAAGTGTATCTTGCCAATCTTTGATCCGATTCTCCCTTGGGAGTTTCCTTGTTGGAGTGTGTCACGTTCCCTTAACAAGTCTTGGTGATTATTAAGGAAATGTTTCATGACCTCCAAAGGTGTTTGTGGAGCTCTTTGGAGACCTTGATGATGGTCCACAACCTTTGAGGATGTCCCTAGTGTCCTATATCTCTGCGTTAATCTCTGACTTGCAGGTCATGATGCTTACTTAGATAGTAGGAGGTCGTGATCATGTAAAAGGGCCTTCATAAGGTTTTATGAATTTATTTTTATAAACTTTCTGAGGTCTGGACAATAGAGTAGAGCGAATCAGATCTTTATTCTTTGGTCTAAGTTTATGAGCAGTCGGGTCGGGTCCTTTTGGTTGTACCCGTTTTGACCATTACTACCCCCTTTGATCGACTACTTAAAAGTATTAAACGTCTTTGAAGGTGAAGCGCTATAACTTCAATCGATGCACCTTTTTGTTCAAAGCTTCTTGAAGATCAGTGGGTGCTCAATCACCTAAACTGTATCGTTTAACTTGCTTAATTTGATAGTTGTACTGCTTACTGATTTGAGTAACCGATAGGAGATGGTGGCATCTCTTGGGAACTTCCTTCTAATACTCAAACATGACCAAAAATCTTTGGGATGCGAAAATGTTTGACCTTTTGATTTCCCTCCTTTATTAGATCATCTTCTCTTTTGACTTCCGTATTTTGTTGTGCAATACTTCCAGAGGTTCTTTGCTTCCTTGAAGTTCTTCTTTCTCTTTATCCTTTTCATTGTAACTTCTCACAAGCTTTTTACTTCAGTGGCATCCTTCGGTACTTCTTCTTCTAAATCTTCTACAGTTAGAGTTGAAGATTCAACCTTTGAGAGGGATTGGATGGCTTTTAATCCAAAAGTATTGGAAAAGATGTAGGGAACCTCTTTCTTACTGAAGCCAAGAACTTTGGAGTGGTTTGTACTTCTTGGCATCTCTTTTTTAGGTCATATGATCAATTTGGTCGAGGCCTCCGTTGTCGTCGTCAAGACAATACTTTTTTAGCTAATTTTTCTTTTTTCTTTTTTCTTTTTTTGACTTGAGAGATTTTTTTTTCAGTTACTCATTTTGCTGAACAAGAGAACTAGAGTCGGAACAAGGCTTTCTGAGAGCTTTCTAGCTATTATGAATTGAGAGATCAAATTATGAGGCATCAAATCGATAGTCTCACCAAGGCTTTTGAAGAGATGCTTCTTGCACATGAACGAGGAATGGAGTAATTGGAGGAGAAGTGTGCTAGGAACGGGAACTTCAGGGCGGACTTGATTTTAGCCTCTCCGACGTTTAAGAACCACATGAAGTGGCTCTTGGAGCCTATAATTATCTCTACATATGTGGAGATCTTTGATAGGTTCGAAAAGCTTAATCAAGAATTAAGTACAGATCCTAAAATGCATCAAACTCATCCATCACTCATTGCTTTCTCGCAAAGTGTTTCTTGGACTGGATGATGACATTCCATTCAACGAATTTGAGGCTCTCCTCCCCATGACTTGGTTCCTGATCAGGGAGTGGTGTTTTCTAATTTACTGGTTAACCAATCTACCCACTTAGCCTCACCAAAAACAACAGAACCCCGTGTAGGGAGTCTTCCTAGTTCTTAACTCCTTCTTCTTTTTTTCTTTTGACATTGTACTCTCTTTGTTCTGATAGTAATCAAATGTTTCCTTTTTGTAATTTTGCCTTCAAGCATCTTTTTGTATTCCTTGTTGCCAATATTTTCTGACTTCTCTACTAATCTCTCCTAAGAGAGTCTTTAGGATTTGTGACAAAACAGATTCCATATCCATTACCTTGTTTACAATATCTTCCTTGGCTACTACTTGGATATAAATAACAAAGAGGAAAAGTAACCATCAAACTTTAACCAAAGCCTTACGAGCTTAATGCGAACAAACTTGAAAATCGTTCAAACCTTCTTTTTTTCTTAGACCTTGCTAAGTTAATAAATATATGTAGAGTTCAAGAAGATAAGTTTTTTATCTTAATAGCTATGTTCTCCCATGACAAAACAATTCTGGCAAGTCTTTTTGCTTTAGAGACTTTTGGAGATCATATAGAACAAGACTTCCCAATGGT
>JAWZTD010047559.1:0-11364 GCA_035221335.1 Echites panduratus | reverse complement strand
CAATTAGTTTCGTTGATATAAGCTATGCATATAAATTGTGGCACTTTTCATTTTAATAAGAATTGTGGAGCTTTTCCACTAGAAAAATACATTTCCATGTGAAAGTTCAGCTAATAGTCGAAATATTAAATACTCTTAAATTATAAATCATCACTTCTTTTAAGTGGTATTAGTCTTTCATAGCTTTATTTTATCAATGTTTTTTTTTCATTTACCGAGGTACAAACGAATGAGAAGTGTGACTTGAGATTCTTATTGTCTTTACCTAGAAAATCCTAGTACATGAAAACTTGGTTAGCTTAAATGGTTCAATGTTTTTCGTTTCCAACAAAAGTCAGTCCTAGGTAGAGATGTAAAGAAATTATTCACTTAATGTGGACGATGATTTAAATTCAGATAGGCATGTCTACCCTTCAATGCTATCTTTGTTACGATAATGAACAGACTCTAAATTATATTCATGAATCTGACGGGGATATAAGATGAAGAGAAAAGTATTTCAATAATTTGTTGTTCATGAAATAATTTTTTCGCTATTCATGATGATATGGTGGCTTTCAACATGCTAATCAAGCATTTAATCTCAAAAAGTGGTTCAATGCGATGATGGGATAGCTTCTGTGAAACTTTCAATCTAATTGTCTATATGCAACTTTCTATTTTTAATTTGTATTATATTTAACCACTCTAAAACTGAAATTTTTCTCCTCAATTATTTCCGTTGATATAAGCTAAGCATATATATTGTGGCACTTTTCCTTTTAATAAGAATTGTGGAACATTTGATTGAGAAAAATATATTTCCATGTGAAAGTTCAACTAATATTCGAAATAATAAATAATCTTAAATTATAAATCAACACTTCTTTTTAGTGGTATTAGTCCTTCATATCTTTTTTTTTTATCAAATTTTTTTTCATTTACCAGTGTAGAAACGAACGTGAAGGGTGGCATAAGATTCTTATTTTCTTTACTTAGAAAATCCTACTACATCAAAACTTGGTTAGCTTAATGGTTCAATGTTTTTCGTTTCCAGCTAAAAGCAGTCCGAGGTAGAGACGTAAAGAAAGTATTACTTAATGTGGACGATGATTTAAATTAAGATATACTTCTCTATGTTTGAATA
Organism: Echites panduratus; assembly: GCA_035221335.1. Taxonomy (NCBI): domain Eukaryota; kingdom Viridiplantae; phylum Streptophyta; class Magnoliopsida; order Gentianales; family Apocynaceae; genus Echites; species Echites panduratus. Next base: position 10,238 of record JAWZTD010047559.1, on the reverse strand, counting down.
CTATCTTGGTTATGATCATTAACATACTCTAAATTATATTCAAGAATCTAAAGGGGATTTAAGATGAAGGGAAAACTATTTTCCTAAATTTAAAATCACAAAATAATTTTTTCTCTATAAATGATGATATGGTGGCTTTTTACATGCTAACCAAGCATTTAATCTCAACAAGTGGTTTAATGGGATGAAAGGGATAGCTTCTGTGAAACTTTCAACGAGATTCGTCAATGTGCAGCTTTCAATTTTTAATTTGTATTATACTTAACCTTTCTTAAACTGAAATTTTGACCTTCAATTAGTTCCATTGATATAAGCAAAGCATATATATTGTAGCACTTCTCATTTTAATTAGAATTGTGGAGCTTTTCATCGAGAAAAATACATTTCCATGTCAATGTTCAACTAATAATTGAATAAAAAATTAATCTTAAAATATAAATCAACACTACTTTTAAGTGGTATACGTCATTCATTGCTTTTTTTATTAATTTTTTTTTCGTTTACCAATGTACAAAAGAAGGTGATGTGTGACTTGAGATTCTTATTATCTTTACTTAGAAAACCCTTGTACATCAAAACTTGGTTAGCTTAAATGGTTCAATGTTTTTCGTTTCCAGCTAAAAGCAGTCCTAGATAGAGACGTAAAGAAAGTATTCACTTACTGTGGCCAATGATTTAAATTAAGATAGGCTTGTCTATGGTTGAATTCTATCTTGGTTACGATCATGAACAGACTCCAAATTATATTCATGAATCTGAAAGGGATTTAAGATGAAGGGAAAAGTATTTTCATAAATTTTTGTTCACGAAATATTTTTTTTGCTGTTCATGAAGATATGGTGGCTTTTAACTTTCTAACTAAGCATTTAATCTCAAAGAGTGGTTTAATGGGATGAAGGGATTTCTTCTATGAAACTATCAATGTAATTCGTAAAAGTGCAACTTTCTATTTTTAATTTGTATTATACTTAACCTTTCTTAAACTGAAAATTTTCCCTTCAATGAGTTCCGTTGATAAAAGCAAATCATATATATTGTGTCACTTTTCATTTTAATAAGAATTGTGGAACTTTTCATCGAGAAAAATACATTTCCATGCCAATGTTCAACTAATAATTGAAAAAATAAATAATCTTAAAATATAAATCAACACAATTTTTTAAAGTCTTATTAGACCTTCATTGCATTTTTTTTACTAATTTTATTTTTCATTTACCAATGTACAAACGAAGGTGAAGTGTGACTTGATATTTTTATTGTCTTTACTTAGAAAATCCTAGTACACCAAAACATGATTGGCTTAAATGGTTCAATGTCTTTCGTTTCCAACTAAATGCAGTCCTAAGTAGAGATGTAAAGAAAGTATTCTCTAAATGTTGACGATGATTTAAATTAAGATAGGCTTGTCTATGCTTGAATGCTATCTTGGTTATGATCATGAACAGACTCTCAATTAAAATCATGAATCTGAAAGACATCTAAGATGAAGGGAAAAGTATTTTCATAAATTTTTGTGCACGAAATAATTTTCTTTTTGCTATTCATGATGATATAGTGGCTATGAACATGCTAATCAAGCAATTAATCTCAAAAAGTGGTTTAATGCGATGGTGGGATAGCTTCTGTGAAACTTTCAATGTGATTCGTGAATGCAACTTTCAATTTTTGATTTGTATTATACTTAACCTTTCCTAAACTGAAATTTTTATCTTCAGTTAGTTCCGTTGATATAAGCCAAGCATATATATTGTTGCCCTTTTCATTTTAATAAGAATTTTGGAACTTTTCATCAAGAAAAATACATTTCCGCCTCAAATTTAGCTAATATTTGAAATAATAAATACTCTTAAATTATAAATCAACACTTCTTTTCAGTGGTATTAGTCCTTCGTTGCTTTTTGTTTCTAATTTTTTTTCATTTACCTATGTTCAAAAGAAGGTAAAGTGTGACTTGAGATTCTTATTATCTTTACTTAGAAAGTCCTAGTACAACAAAACTTGGTAAGCTTAAATGGTTCAATGTTTTTCGTTTCCAAATAAAAGCAGTCCTAGGTAGAGACGTAAAGAAAGAAGTCACTTAATATTGATGATGATTTAAATTAAGATAGGCTTGTCCATGCTTGAATACTATCTTGGTTACGATCATGAATCTGAAAGGGGTTTAAGATGAAGGGAAAAGCATTTTCATAAATTTTTGTCCACGAAATAATTTTTTTTGCTATTCATCATGATATGGTGGCTATTAACATGCTAACCAAGCAATTAATCTCAAAGTGTGGTTTAATGGGATGAAGGGATAGCTTCTATGAAATTTCATTGTGGTTCGTCAATGCATCTTTCAATTTTTAATTTGTATTATACTTAACCTTTCTTAAACTGAAATTTTTCTCTTCAATTAGTTCCATTGATATAAGATAAGCATATATATTGTTGCACTTTTCTCTTTAATAAGAATTGTGGAACTTTTCATAGAGAAAAATCCATTTCCGTGTCAGAATTTAGCTAATATTCAAAATAATAAAGAATCTTAAATTATAAATCAACACTTCTTTTCAGTGGTATTAGTCCTCCATTGCATTTTTTTGGCTAATTTTATTTTTCATTTACCGATGTACAAAAGATGGTGAAGTGTGACTTGTGATTCTGATTGTCTTTACTTAGAAAATCCTAGTACTACAAAACTTGGTTAGCTTAAATGGTTCAATGTTTTTCTTTTCCAAATAAAAGCAGTCCTAGGTAGTGACGTAAAGAAAGTATCCACTTAATGTTGAAGATGATTTAAATTAAGGTTGTCTTGTCTATGCTTGAATACTATCTTGGTTACGATCATGAATCTGAAAGGGATTTAAGATGAAGGGAAAAGCATCTTCATAAGTTTTGTTCATGAAATAATTTTTTTTGCTATTCATGATGATATGGTGGCTATTAAAATGCTAACCAAGCAATTAATCTCAAGGAGTGGTTTAATGCGATGAAGAGATAGCTTGTGTGAAACTTTCATTGTGATTCGTCGATGCAGCTTTCAATTTCTAATTTGTATTATCCATAAAATTTCTTAAACTGAAAATTTTCTCTTCAGGTACTTTTGTTGATATAAAAGCTAAGCATATATGTTGTGGCACTTTTCATTTTACGAAGAATTTTGGAACTTTTTGCCGAGAATAATACATTTTCGTGTCAAGGTTTAGCTAATATTCGAAATAATAAATAATCTTAAATTATAAATCAACACTTCTATTCAATGTTATTACTCCTTGATTGCATTTTTTTATTACATTTTTTTTTCATTTACCAATGTACAAAAGAAGGTGAAGAAGTTACTTGAGATTCTTTTTGTCTTTACTTAGAAAATCCAAGTACATCAAAACTTGGTTAGCTTAAATGGTTCAATGTTCCAACTAAAAGTAGTCTGAGGAAGAGAAGTAAAGAAAGTGTTCACTAAATGTTGACTTTGATTTAAATTAAGATAAGCTTGTCTATGATTGAATTCTATCGTGGTTATTCATGAACAGACTCTGAATTATAATCATGAATCTGAAAGGGATATAAGATGAAGGGAAAAGTCTTTTCATAAATTTTTGTGCACGAAATAATTTTTATTTCCATTCATGATGATATAGTGGCTATTAACATGCTAAGCAAGCATTAATCTCAAATAGTGGTTTATGGGATGAAGGGATAGCTTCTGTGAAACTTTTAAAGTGATTCGTGAATGCAACTTTCAATTTTTAATTTGTAGTATACTTAAGCTTTCAAAAACTGAAATTTTTCTCTTCAATTAGTTCTGTTAATATAAGCTAAGGATGTATATTGTGGCATTTTTAGTGGTATTAGACCTTCATTGCATTTTTTTACTAATTTTATTTTTCATTTAACAATGCACAAACGAAGGTGAAGTGTGACTTGAGATTCTTATTGTCTTTACTTCGAAAATCCTTGTACTACAAAACTTGGTCAGCTTAAATGGTTCAATGTTTTTTGTTTCCAACTAAATGCAGTCCTAGGTAGAGACGTAAAGAAAGTATTCACTTCAAGTTGACGATGATTTAAATTAAGATAGTCTTGTCTATGCTCGAATGCTATCTTGGTTACGTTCATAAACAGACTCTCAATTACAATCATGAATCTGACAGGGATTTAAGATGAAGGGAAAAGTATTTTCATAAATTTTTGATCACAAAATAATTTATTTTGCTATTCATGATGATATGGTGGCTATTCACATGCTAACCAAGCAATTAATCTCAAATTGTGGTTTAATGGGATGAAGGGATAGCTTCTGTGAAATTTCAATTTGACTGGTCAATGCATCTTTCAATTTTTAATTTGAATTATACTTTACCTTGCTTAAACTGAAATTTTTCTCTTCAATTAGTTCAATTGATATAAGATAAGAGTATATATTGTTACACTTTTCCCTTTAATAAGAATTGTGGAACATTTTACCGAGAAAAATCCATTTCCGTGTCAAAGTTTAGCTAATATTCGAAATAATAAAGAATCTTAAATTATAAACCAACACTTCTTTTCAGTGGTATTAGTCCTCCATTGCATTTTTTTACTAATTTTTTTTTTTGCATTTACTGATGTACAAAAGATGGTGAAGTGTGACATGTTATTCTTATTGTCATTACTTAGAAAATCATAATACAACAAAACTTGGTAAACTTAAATGGTTCAATGTTTTTCGTTTCCAAATAAAAGCAGTCCTAGGTAGAGAGGTAAAGAAAGTATTCACTTAATGTTGACGATGATTTAGATTAAGATAGTCTTGTCTATGCTTGAATGCTATCTTGGTTACGTTCATGAACAGACTCTCAATTACAATCATGAATCTGAAAGGGATTTAAGATGAAGGGAAATGTATTTTCATAAATTTTTGTTCACGAAATAATTTCTTTTGCTATTCATGATGATATGGTGGCTATTCACATGCTAACCAAGCAATTAATCTCAAAGTGTGGTTTAATGGGATGAAGGGATAGCTTCTATGAAATTTCATTGTGATTCTTCAATGCATCTTTCAATTTTTAATTTGTATTATACTTAACCTTTCTTGAACTGAAATTTTTCTCTTCAATTAGTTCCATTGATATAAGATAAGCATATATATTGTTGCACTTTTCTCTTTAATAAGAATTGTGGAACTTTTCATCGAGAAAAATCCATTTATGTGTCAAAATTTAGCTAATATTCGAAATAATAAAGAATCTTAAATTATAAATCAACACTTCTTTTAAGTATTATTAGTCCTCCATTGCATTTTTTTACTAATTTTATTTTTCATTTACCGATGTATACTAAAGATGGTGAAGTGTGACTTGTGATTCTGATTGTCTTTACTTAGAAAATCCTAGTACTACAAAACTTGGTCAGCTTAAATGGTTCAACGTTTTTCTTTCCCAAATAAAAGTAGTCCTAGGTAGTGATGAAAGTATTCACTTAATGTTGACGATGATTTAAATTGAGGTAGTCGTGTCTATGCTTGAATGCTATCTTGGTTACGACCTTGAAAAGACTCTCAATTATGATCATGAATCTAAAAGTGATTTAAGATGATGAGAAAAGTATTTTCATAAGTTTTTGTTCTTGAAATAATTTCTTTTGCTATTCATAATGATATGGTTGCTATTCATAATGATATGGTTCTTATTCATATGCTAACCAAGCAATTAATCTCAAAGTGTGGTTTAATGGGATGAAGGGATAGCTTCTATGAAATTTCATTGTGATTCGTCAGTGCATCTTTCAATTTTTAATTTGTATTATACTTAACCTTTCTTAAACTGAGCCTTTCTTAAACTGAAATTTTTCTCTTCAATTAGTTCCATTGACATAAGATAAGCATATATATTGTTGCACTTTTTTCTTTAATAAGAAATGTGGAACTTTTCATCGAGAAAAATCCATTTCTGTGTCAAAATTTAGCTAATATTCGAAATAATAAAGAATCTTAAATTATAAATCAACACTTCTTTTCAGTGGTATTAGTCCTCAGTTGTATTTTTTTACTAATTTTATTTTTCATTTACTGATGTACTAAAGATGGTTAAGTGTGACTTGTGATTCTGATTGTCTTTACTTAGAAAATCCTAGTACTACAAAACTTGGTCAGCTTAAATGGTTCAACGTTTTTCTTTTCCAAATAGAAGTAGTCCTAGGTAGTGATGAAAGTATTCACTTAATGTTGACGATGATTTAAATTAAGGTAGTCTTGTCTATGCTTGAATGCTATCTTGGTTACGACCATGAAAAGACTCTCAATTATGATCAAGAATCTAAAAGTGATTTAAGATGATGAGAAAAGTATTTTCATAAATTTTTGTTCACGAAATAATTTCTTTAGCTATTCATGATGATATGGTGGCTATTCACATGCTAACCAAGCAATTAATCTCGAAGTGTGGTTTAATGGGATGAATTAATAGCTTATGTGAAATTTCAATTTGATTCGTCAGTGCAACTTTCAATTTTTAATTTGTAGTATACTTAACCTTTCTTAAACTGAAAATTTTCTCTTCAATTAGTTCAATTGATATAAGATAAGTGTATATATTGTAGCACTTTTCTCTATAATAAGAATTGTGGAACTTTTCATCGAGAAAAATCCATTTCCGTGTCAAAGTTTAGCTAATATTCGAAATAATAAAGAATCTTAAATTATAAACCTACACTTATTAGTCCTCCATTGCATTTTTTTACTAATTTTATTTTTCATTTACCGATGTATACTAAAGATGGTGAAGTGTGACTTGTGATTCTGATTGTCTTTACTTAGAAAAACCTAGTACTACAAAACTTGGTCAACTTAAATGGTTCAATGTTTTTCTTTTCCAAATAAAAGCAGTCCTAGGTAGTGACGTAAAGAAAGTATTCACTTAATGTTGACGAAGATTTAAATTAAGGTAGTTTTGTCTATGGTTGAATGCTATCTTGGTTACGATCATGAAAAGACTCTCAATTATGATCATGAATCTGAAAGTGATTTAAGATGATGACAAAAGTATTTTCATAAATTTTTGTTCACGAAATAATTTTTTTTGACATTCGTGATGATATGGAAGCTATTAACATGCTAACCAAGCAATTAATCTCAAAGTGAGGTTTAATGGGATGAAAAGATAGCTTCCGTGAAATTTCAATGTGATTTGTAAATGCATCTTTCAATTTTTAATTTGTATTATACTTAGCCTTTCTTTAACTGAAATTTTTCTCTTCAATTAGTTCCATTGATATAAGATAAACATATATATTTTTGCACTTTTCTCTTTAATAAGAATTGTGGAACTTTTCATCGAGAAAAATACATTTCCGTGTCAAAGTTTAGTTAATATTCATAATAATAAATAACCTTAAATTATAAATCAACACTTCTTTTCAGTGGTATTAGTCCTGCATTGTTATTTTTTTCAATTTTATTTTCATTTAACAATGTACTAAAGAAGGTGAAGTGCTACTTGAGATTCTTATTCTCTTTACTTCGAAAATCCTAGTACAACAAAACTTGGTCAGCTTAAATGGTTTAATGTTTTTCGTTTCAAACTAAAAGCACTCCTAGGTTCAGACCTAACGAAAGTATTCACTTAATAGATGGTCTTGTCTATACTTGAATGCTATCTTGGTTACGATCATGAACAGACTCTCAATTACAAAGATGAATTTGTAAGGGCTTTAAGATGAAGGGAAAAGTATTTTCGTAAATTTTTGTTCACGAAATAATTTCTTTAGCTATTCATGATGATATGGTGTCTATTCACATGTTAACCAAGCAATTAATCTCAAAGTGTGGTTTAATAGGATGAAGGGATAGCTTCTGTCAAATTTCAATTTGATTGGTCAATGCATCTTTCCATTTTTAATTTATATTATACTTAACCTTTCTTGAACTGAAATTTTTCTTTTCAATTAGTTCCGTTGATATAAGGTAAGTTTATATATTGTGGCACTTCTCTTTTTAAAGAGAATAGTGGAACTTTTCAAAGAGAAAAATGCATTTCCATGTCAAAGTTTAGCTAAAATTCGAAATAATAAATAATCTTAAATTATAAATCAATATTTCTTTTTAGTGATATTAGTCCTTTGTAGGGTTTTTTTTTTATCAGTTTTTTTTTCATTTAACGATGTACAAAAGAAATTGAAGTGTGACTTGAGATTCTTATTGTCTTTACTTAGAGAATCCTAGTACATGAAAACTTGGTTAACTTGAATGATTCAATGTTTTTCGTTTCCAACTAAAAGCAGTCCTAGGTAGAGAAAAAAAGAAAGTACTCGCTTATTGTTGATGTTGATTTAAATTAAGATAGGCTTGTCTAAGCTTGAATTCGATCTTGGTTACGATCCGGAACAAAATCTCAATTATAAGCATGAATTTGGAAGGGATTTGAGATGAAGGGAAAAGTATTTTCATTAATTTTTGTTGGGATTTGAGATGAGGGGAAAAGTAATTTCATTAATTTTTGTTCACGAAATAATTTTTTGCCCATTCATGATGATATGGTGGCTTTTAACATGCTAACCAAGAAATTAATCTCAATGACTGGGTTAATATGATGAAGGGATAGCTTCTGTGAAACTTTCAAAGTGATTCGTCAATGCAACTTTAAATTTTTAAATTGTATTATACTTAACCTTTCTTAAATAGAAAATTTTCTCTTCAATTAGTTCCGTTCATATATGCTAAGCATACATATTGTCGCACTTCTCTTTTTAAAGAGAATTGTGGAACTTTTAAAGAGAAAAATGCATTTCCATGTCAAAGTTTAGCTAAAATTCGAAATAATAAATAATCTTAAATTATAAATTAACATTTCTTTTCGGTGATATTAGTTCTTCATAAGGTTTTTTTTTTAATTTTGTTTTTCCATTTATCAATGTACAAAAGAAGGTGCAGTGTGACTTGAGATTCTTATTGTCTTTACTTAGAAAATCCTAGTACATGAAAACCTGGTTAGCTTAAATGATTCAATGTTTTAAGTTTCCAATTGAAAGCAGTCCTAATTAGAGAAATGAGGAAAGTAGTCGCTTAATGTTGACGAAGATTTTTAAATTAAGATAGGCTTGTCTACCCTTGAATTTGATCTGGGTTACGATCAGGAATAGACTATCAATTATAATCATTAATCTGAATGTGATTTAAGATAAAGGAGAAGTATTTTCATAAATTTTAGTTCACGGAATAATTTTTTTGCAATTCATGATGGCATGGTGGCTTTTAACATGCTCACCAAGCAATTAAACTCATAGAGTTGTTTAATTTGATGAAGGGATAGCTTCTGCGAAACTTTCAATGTGATTCGCCAATGCAACTTTAAGTTTCTAAATTGTATTATACTTAACCTTTCTTAAACTGAAAATTTTGTCTTCAATTAGTTCTGTTCATATAATCTAAGCATATAAATTGTGCCACTTCTCTTTTTAAAAAGAATTTTGGAAGCCTTAATCAAGAAAAATGCATTTCCTTGTCAATGTTCAGCTAATATTCGAAATAATAAATAATCTTAAATTTTGTATCAACACTTCTTTTCAGTGATATTAGTCCTTCTTATAGATTTTTTACAAAATCTTGTTTTTTCATTTATCAATGTACAATAGGAGGTGAAGTGTGACTTGAGATTCTTATTGTCTTTACTAAGAAAATCCTAGTACATGTAAACTTGGTTAGCTTAAATGATTCAATGTTTTTCGTTTCCAACTAAAAGACGTCCTAGGCAGAGAAATAAAGAAAGTACTCACTTAATGTTGATGTTGATTTAAATTAAGATAGTCTTCTCTACGCTTGAATTCGATCTTGGTTACGATCAGGAACAAACTCTCAATTATAAGCATGAACTTGAAATGGATTTAAGATGAAGGGAAAAATTTTTGATCACGTTCAATGTGATTCATCAATGCAACTTTAAATTTTTAAATTGTATTATGCTTATAACCTTTCTTAAATTGAAAATTTTCTCTTCAATTAGTTTCGTTCATATAAGCTAAGCATAGATATATTGTGGCACTTCTCCATTTAAAGAGAATTGTGGAACTTTTCAAAGAGAAAAAAGCAATTCCATGTCAAAGTTCAGCTAAAATTCGAAATAATAAATAATCTTAAATTATAAATTAACACTTCATTTCAGTGATATTAGTTCTTCGTAAGGTTTTTTTTTATAAAATTTTGTATTTTCATTTATCAATGTACAAAAGAAGGTGTAGTGTGACTTGAGATTCTTATTGTCTTTACTTAGAAAATCCCAGTA
>JAWZTD010047530.1:0-11371 GCA_035221335.1 Echites panduratus | reverse complement strand
ATCAAGCTTCAAAATATCAGATTTGGGAAGCTTAAGGTTCTAGCAGACCTAGCAGTTCGTTGATCTTGCTGTGTGGACACCGGTAGAGGAAGTTCGTATTGCGCAGCGTCTAGATCTGACATATATGCTGTTTGTGTTCTCCAAAATAGATAAGGTATGATCTTCTCACAATTCGGTTTTACATAATGTACATGGACCCCGGATCAGGATTGTGAAAATTTTATTTTCCGCTGCTTCTGTGTTCATATATCCCAACAGTGAGTCCCTTGTTGATTTCTCTTTTCAACTCCTCTTGGTTGATATTCTTTAGAAGAGTTTGGTTGACAATCACCTCTCCTTCCTCCTTGTTGAACTACTCTTCTATAAGGTGTAGATTGATTCTCATCTGCCTTTCTTTCAAAGCCTTCAACCTTTGAGTTCATATGTCTTCTCATCTCATTCATGTTCTTAGAGGAATCCAATTTCATTGCTCTTGTCAAGACTTGTTCCATTCGGTCCATTTTCTCCATGAGAATTGCCATAAAACCTTGATCTATTCCCATTATGAAGTCCTACGATGCAAATCTCACAAAACATTGGCAAATTGATATGGTCCTCACTCACTCTCATGTATGTCATTGAATTAAGGCTTTTACACACTCAATCAAGTTCACCACTCTTGCTTTTTTACCACTCAAACTATTCTTTAAGTTCTTATAGGATTCACTATTGCAAATGTAAATTACTTAGTTCAAGGATAACAAGTAATCCCATAAATCAATCAAATAGTCAATAAGAATCCACAATTACAAGCCAAAGAGTTTAAGATAGGTCAATCAATTCAAAGCAAGTGATAGAACAACTAGTAATTAAAGAAATCACCAATGAGGCATTTTATCAAACATGTAGAGGACAAGAAAATGTGATCAAGAATTCTTCAACGCCAAATTGATTTGCAAGCCTCTTGGTTCTCAACTTCCACCAATACCAATCAAATATGGCTTCCCAAATATCTCAATCAAGTATTGAACAATAATTCACAAAAATTTCAAGTTCAAATCAACAATATTCAATGCCTTTTCTCTTCATTTGTTCTTTTCTTTGCCCCCTTTGTTTTTTGTAAGAGAGATATATGATTGAAGACAACACTTAACACATAGAACTAGCCCTTATTTTTGGCCTTAGGCTCGGTTCCCACAAACGATGATCACAAGAAAATAGTAAGATAAAACACAAACAAACACAAGACCATAAGATTTCAATAAAGAAAAATATGATCTTAGCACAAAACAAGGAAGCAAATAAAGGATAGTCAAACCTTAGTTGAAGAAACAAAGCTCTGATACCAATTTATGATGTGATTCACACCAAAAGAGGGATTTCACCTAATGTTTGTTTTGGTTAATTAGAATGACCTATGAGATGAACTCTCATCAACCATTCTCTTAATTTAGAAGACTAATCAATACCTTCACTAAAGTAATTGAAAGATCTAGTGTAATTCTACAAGTACCCTAGAAATGTCTTGGAAGAATCTCACAAAAGAGATGAAATCTCTCTACACTCAAAGAGCTGAAATTTTTTTATCATTGAAAGATAATTCATGGTTTACAAAGATAAGGATCTATTTATAGTGTTTCGTCTCTAATCTAACCTAATAAACATTATTGGGAGTTAAAGACACAAAAAAACCTTCTTAATAATACATGAAAACCTAAGAAAAGTCAAAAAAACATAGGTTGGCTCGGTACCACACTGAGAGTGGTGCCTGGGCCTGTGCCGGTGATAGTCAGCCTCAGAAGTTGGGTGCTGGCTTGTTTGCTGTTGACTGGCACCGGTGCCCATGCCCGTGCTCGTGCTGGTTAGCCATAGGTAGACTTCATCCACCGTTTTTGAACAATTATCAACTGTTTTCGAGTGATCGTCGATTGTTTTCAAGTCATTTCAACACTAATTGTTATTTCAAAATTTTTTGACAACTTCTCCCATCATTTCTATGCTTGAATTTGAAATATAGATGCTTTGTAGGAGTTCATCTTATCTCCTAGCTTGAATTCCTCAAACAAGGCATTACGATCAAGTTGCTCCTCTTTGTTGATCTTCAATGCCTTCTTGCCTTTCTTATTCTTATTCTTGAAATGTTGTACCTTGAAAGCTTCATTTCTTCCATGAATAATCTCGTATCTTCCATGAATAACACTTCCAAGATAGTCTTCCTTTGATGGCATCCAAGTAGCTGCAATCAATGTTTGATAAGCTCCTTGATTTCCATCATTCCCCCTCACTTCAAAAAGATTCGTTCTCAAATCTTCAAGTCTTGAAATGCAGTCTTCATCAAGATTCAAACTTCCTTCAATCAACGTTCGTTGGACTCCATCAATTTCTAATCTAACAAAAACAACAATAATCTATCTATATATTAAAGTTGGAAACTACAACCTTATTGAATGATTTTTAAAGAAAATTTTAATGAATTATTAATTATTTTATATATAATATAATATTAGTGTTCATTTATGTGTAAAAAAATAAAATAAATAAAAATTCAATGAATTTAAAAACATAACATTATACCCTCAAAAGTATTATTTAATATTATTTAATAATTAAATAAAACATCAAATAATACTTATTAATGATGTAGAGTTCAAAACACATAATACTTATCAATGCTTAATACTAGCAAATGAGTTATTTAAGTAAATAAATATTTTTTATATTAAAAAAATATTTATAGTATTACACAAAAACTAGGCAAGAATATGAAGAGTTTTCAGTTTAAAAACAATTTCAAGCTCTTTTTCTTAAAAAAAGAATTTTTTTTTGAAATATCCTTCGATATAAAATAAAATGTAACTAGCTTTGTTACTCGTGAAACGTACAAATTTTTCTAGTAAATTAAAATAATAATTCTTAATAATTTTAGTAAAAATATTGTAAAATAGTATATATTTTTATTTTTTTATTTCATTTACTTTATTAATAGTATCGAAATAATGTTATTTTATTTATTTCTATCAATAATAATTAGAAAAAAAATCTATGTTTTTTTTTTGTCTCATGTTCATTATATTTATTTCTCATTATTGTTTATCTCATGTACATTCACCCCTCTAACAATTGTTTTTCCACAATTCAATAAAATTTAATTTTAAAAAAATTTAGATTGATTCCTTAGCATATTTTTTTTTTATTGCATTTTAAAATCCTTTATTCATTGAACTATGTTAGATATTTATTTGTCCATTCGAAGACACCCCAACGAGTGGAGTGCCAAACACACAGATCATGAATCTTTATTATATTATAAATACAACATTTTAAATATAAAAATAATATAATATAATTGTGATTATCTTTAAGAAAATTATTTCATTCTTATGAAATTCATCAAATCTTTATTATATTATAAATAATTTTTCATTGTATTTAAAAGGAAATTAATAAGAAATATAATATATAGAATTAGCTTTTTTAATTTATTAATTTATTAATTTATTAATGTATGTTTTTAGTGTAATCGAACAAATCGTTTATATATTTAATACATTTTTAATTTAATGTTTCACTAATATCAACTGCAAGAATAATCTGATAACTAAGATATGTTAAAAGATGGTTCAATTTTATATGTTAAATTATTAAATACGTGTGAAGTCCTTTAAAATAAATTATATTGTATGTTAAAGTCAGTATCTATGCGTAGCATAAATCTTTTTAGATTAGTTAAGAGGTGTATATAATTAAACCACACGTGTAAGTCATACATTTGGTCATGAAATGCTTTTCTCCATCATGATTAAAAGCATTCATTTATTTTTTTATTAGTTTTGTATGAATTTTCTTATTCACACCTGACTTTTAAAAAATATATAAAATTAATAGATAACGACGTTAATTAGAATGAATAATTATATCGAGCAAAATTTACAAAATAATACTTTGGAAGCCCATCAAATTTCGTACCATGTATGCGAAGAAGAATCTAGGATTAATGTGAATATGGAACTGGGGATTTGTACTCATATGATCCCTAGAGTGGCAAAAAAGAGTGGTAAACTCTGGAAACATATTATAATATAATATAATTGTGATTATCTTTAAGAAAATTATTTCATTCTTATGAAATTCATCAAATCTTTATTATATTATAAATAATTTTTCATTGTATTTAAAAGGAAATTAATAAGAAATATAATATATAGAATTAGCTTTTTTAATTTATTAATTTTTTAAATTTTTTTTAACACTTGTCTTACATAGAGATTAAAGAATGTAATTCGCTTTTTCAAAGTTTGAAAGTTTACTCTACATCTATCCATCTATAAATATATGTATATTTTATTAAAAGCTGTTATAAGATGAATGTTTGACAAGTGTCACCTTATGGAGGTGACAAATGTCAAATTTTAAGTAAAAACAAAAATCTAAGGACATTATTATATTCATGCAACATAGAAATAATATTTAAAATAATTAATTATAAATTAATGTTACTAAAAAAATAATATTAAACAGTTAATAATAAAAAGTATTATTTTTTGATTTCAACAAAAAATTATTAATAAAAAATAATTAATAACATCAAATGTATCTACCTAAATCAATATTCTTAAATAATTTTATATTTAATAACATTTTATAATTATTATGATTCATTTAACTAAATAAAATAAAATTTTAAATGTTATTAGATGAATTTTAACATTATTATCAATACCCTTAATATATATATATATATATATATATAAGGATTTATATGTATTTATATATATAGAGGGGTAGCGGGTGTATTGATTTACGTTTTTTATAATAAAACTAATTTGAGTTTTTTTCTTTCTAAATTTTAATTTTTAATTTCATTATCTTTATATATTACTCTAACATTTTAAAATACTTTTCACGCATTGCCCGGAGAATGTACTAGCATATATAATAGATAGAAAAGAAAACTACGGAATGGAAACACAAATTAATCTTTAAATATTCAATAATAACTAATGAGTTAAAATATTATTTAGCTGTTTTAAAGAATTTTCACCGTGCACTTATTAAATGATAGAGGTTCAAGGAGCAACTTATCTATGGATGATGTCCCAAAGCAATCAAAGGACATATCAAAGAATACACTAGTAGAAAACAGGCCTTTTGCGGCTGCTGTATATACTAGGAAAGCCGTCTTATATGTTATGTAAGGCCGTCGAGAATGCTGACGCGGCAAAACAGATTCGAATAAAAAAAGCCTTCGTATATATTTAATGCAACGGTAAATATGACTGTCTTTTTTCGGCAATGTAAAAAACTTTAAATCCGACACCCTAAAGAAAAGAAATCCCACAGGAACGTCACATAAGCTGTCATATATTTACAACATATATGACGACCCTTTGACCACCGTATACTAGTAAATTATATACGACGGCTGTATATAATTATCCATTTTTGTAGCTTTTTTTGGGAAATCGTGTATATGTGATTTTTTTCAGTTTATATATGATGGCCATTGAGCAGTCGCATATAATTTTAAATAATTTTTTTCTTTGCCAGAAAATTGTATATTAATGTTTTTACTATTTCATTCTTAAAAGACTTAAAGCTGTGCATATTTTGCATGAACATCTCCACTTTCATTTCCATTAAAAATGTGCATTCATGAGAAGCCTTTTAAATTATGAAATTTAAACCATAACAAAATAACATTCAATATAAATATAAACCATAACAAAATATAAATATCCTTAACTAACCATGGTAGAAATTAACATTCAATCGATTAACCATAACAAAATATAAATATCCATAACAAACCATAGTAGAAATTAACATTCAATCAACCATAACAAAATATAAATATCCTTAACAAACCGTAGTACAAACAAATTCTCAATGAAATATAAAAAAATATAAATATCCATAATGAAGTTGAATATGGCAATGCTTCTTTGATTGTCAAGCAACCTTGTTCACAAGAGAGAGGAGAAATATCTATTCCAGTAAGTCCAGCACATCCAAATCCCAATTTCAATACCTGCAAATTATGAAAATAGTACATCATTTCTTGCTTGGTAAAATATGAATTTTCCCATAATTTCATACCTAAATTTTTTTTAATTTATCAAATCAGAAATTTCTTTCTATAGCTTTCTGGATGTGATTGTTCTTTACTAGAAACATGAGAAGAAGATAACAAACTTAATAAAATTTGTAACATAAATGAGCATTATCCCAAAAAAAAAAAAAAATAAAGGTTCACATACCACTGTCTACCCTGTCTAAAGACCAGTAAAGTCCATATGGATTTTGAGAGGAACAGAGAGCCATGTTCATCACGATCAACAATTGCCATTGACAGAAGAGTAGGGCCATCATGCTTCAGCTATGGAGACTCATCTAAAACAAATATCTAATTGGTTTAGCATTAGAATGAAAAATGGTGTAAATCTTTAACATATTTTAGCAAAACCAGCCAAACAACAGAAACATAGACAGAGATGTTACAGTCTCTCTTCAACTAACATATAAAACAACCCATCTAAAACCCGAAAAGAAAAAACTCAGAGAATAATTTTCATAGGAATCCAAACGAAACTAGAATTCAACAAATGTAGCTACCAAAAGTACATGATTATTAAATTACAAGGGAAAATTGTATCTAACCATCAGCCAAATGAAATAAAACACTAGGAATAGAAAAATCAAGAAATTCAGATAACAGCTAGAAATTCAGTACATTCTTCTCTAAAATAGCATAGATACCACAACAAATTGCAACTTTAGTATTGAATTATATAGTTATGCTTCAGGGAGGGTGGCTAAGTTAAGGACTTGACTTAAAATTTGTTACAATGTAAACCTCTACAAGAAGGCAAGCATCATTGCAGCAACAAAAGCAGAGGCATTAATATGGCAAATCACAGAATCCCAATTGGGAGATCATAGAATAAAACACGAAGATAGATACCTAAATTACAATGGACATGCATGCCTCATATACATGAACATGCATCAAGGTGGTTGGCTTTCAATGTGGTCTGAACCATCATGCTTCTTACTTGTCGAAGCAGCCTCGGGAAACTTGACAAGGAGGAACTGAATCTAGTAGGCCCCAAAGATTAGGTCCCATCCGTGCAACAAACTCCTTCAATTCCTCCTCCACCTTCTCTTTTGCTTTTTCTTGCATTTTGGCCTCCAAATCAACCTTCAATGCTTCTTTCTCAAGATGAGATTCTTCCTTCATTTGCATTTTCTCCCATTCTAAATCCTCTGCCCAATTAACCAGCATCCGCTCAACCTCTAATCTCAATGCTCTAGCCTGTGACTACTTTAATATAGAAGATGAGGGCCACTTTCCCATGCAACATGCACGACCCTTTCTATCATTTCCAATTGTGGAAGTGAAGATGTCTTCCTTTGAAGCAAGGGTGCGGGAATCATTAGGCAAGACATAGTATTGATCCTCCATTTGAGTCTACAAAAGAAACAGGCAAAATCATGTATGTGGTGCATTAATTATAGTTTTTATAGGTAAATTTGACAAGATGAATATAATGAGTGCAATGAATTCAAATAATACTCACAATTAAATTATGCTTACTCTCATCTGCAGAGGTAGAATCTTTCCTTTTCCTCGTGGCAATGAACACATTGAACGAGATTGTTTCCTTCCCATCTTGGGATAGTTTTAGCTTCATAGTAATGGGTTAAACACATGATGTGAATTTCAAAATTGGATTGATGTTAGAATGCAATCAAAACCAAATATCACTCTTAATTCACAGGATTCAATTATGGCTTGGGTGCGGGTAGAATGAATTATGAAGCTAATTCTTCGTCAACCATACTCTTGATTTGTAAAGACACATCAATACCTCAACCAAAGTAATTGATAGCTCAATTGTAATCACTCAAGAACCCTAAAAGAGTTTCCTAAGATCTGACAAGTTTGATCAAGTTGATCAGAAAATTCTCTCAAAGAGAAGATGTAATTTGATTCAAAGTAGATTAGTTAGTTTGAATACAAAATAGGAAGTATTTATAGTAGGGAAACATCTAAACCCTAATTAAGATGTGCTAGGGTGTTAATTACCTAAAACACCCCTAAACTAATGTCTAAAGACAAGCTTAAAACCAATAAAATGAAACTAAGCAAATCTGTCCAGCAAAGTGTCTAACACCTGACAAGAGCTTCCTATGGCTGGATGGAGGCTGGTTGACTCCAGATGGAGAAGCTAATGGAAGGCCAGAATGCTTTTGGAATGGCATGAATTGTTCCTCCCCTCAGTTTGGCACCGGACAACCTTGAGTTTTTATGCCATCTTCATTCTTTTGGCTCCAATTCTCCAAGTTTTCATGTGGTTTTGATTCCCTTCCATTTTGGTTCCTTTCTTGACATGAATTGAAGCATGAATTCAAGCTTTCTTTCTCCTTTAATGAAAATACATTCTATATCTTCAAATTAGCTTGATTATCTACAAACTTAATCCCTTCAAAGATAGCTTCTGGTCCTCCTTTCTTTGTAAGAATGAGATAAATGCCTTTCTCATCTTTGATGCCTTTGATCTTGTGATTGGTCCTTGTGGCAATAAGAGGAGCTAGGTTTCCATCATCCCCCATTGCTCAAGAGGATTCGTCCTCGAATCCGATTCATCTACATTAAAAGGAGATAAATCACTTACATTGAAAGTATTACTAACATTATACTTACCTTGGAAGTCCAGTTTGTATGCATTGTCATTTATCTTCTCAATGACTTGAAACGAACTATCACCCCTTGGTTCGAGCTTCAACTTCCGAGTATGTGGGAAACGTTCCTTTCTCAAATATATCCACACCCAATCTCCAACTTCAAATTCCACCTGCCTCCTTCTTTTATTATGTTGTTGTGCATATCTTTGGTTTTGCAACTGGATATTCTCCCTTGTTTTCGCATGAAGTTACTTAACCAAATCAGCCTTCTTATCACAATCTAGACTATGAATGTCACTCAAAGGTAAAGAAGTTAGATCAAGAGGAGTCAAAGGATTAAATCCATATACCAATTCAAAAGGAGAGAAATGTGTGGAAGAATGAGCACATCTATTATATGCAAATTCAACAAATGGTAGACAATCCTCCCAAGATTTCAAATTCCTTGTTATTATGGCTCTTAACATAGTCCCTAATGTCCTATTGACTAGATTTGTTTGACCATCGGTTTGAGTATGGCAAGTAGTAGAAAATAGCAATTTAGTTCCCAGCTTTCCCCACAGCACTCTCCAAAAGAGACTTAAAAACTTCGTATCTCCATCACTCATAATAGTTTTTGGAATGCCATGAAGTCTTACCACCTTTTTGAAAAACAAAGTTGCAACATGAGATGCATCATCAATTTTTGAACATGCAATGAAATGTGCCATTTTTGAAAATCTATCAACTACCGCGAGAATGGAATCTTAACCCCTCCTAGTTTTTGGCAATCCAAGCACACAATCCATTGAAACATCTTCCCATGGAGCTCTAGGAATAGGTAAAGGCATGCAAAAACCATGTGGCTTGAGAGTATATTTGGTCTTCTTACACACAATGCATGTTTCACAAACTCTAACCACATCCTATTTCATATGTGGTCAATAGAAATGTTCTTTCAAAATAGCCAAAGTTTTTGTTATTCCAAAATGTCCCATAAGTCTGCCACTATGACTTTCAACAACAAGCAATTTTCTCAAGGAACATTTAGGAATACATAGCTTATCCTCTCTAAACAAGTATCCATCATGCAAATAGAAATTCTCACAAGGATTCTTCTCACAAGCAACAAACCACTTCTTAAGCCATCATCATCCATATACAACTCTTTAACAAACTCAAAACTAAGTAATTTAGCTACAAGAGTTGAAAGCAAAGTGTACCTTCTCGAGAGTGCATCCGCTACCACATTTTCTTTACCTTGATTGTATTTGATAATGTAGGAAAACATCTCTATGAATTCCACCCATTTGGTATGTCTCTTGCTCAACTTTTGTTGGCATTTGAGGTGCTTTAAAGACTTATGATTTGTATGGATGACGAACTCCTTAGCCCATAAGTACTGTTGCTAATGTTGTAGTGACCTAACCAAAGCAAACAATTCCTTGTCATATGTAGATTAATTCAAAGTAGGTCCACTCAACTTTTCACTAAAATATGCTAAAGGTTTCCCATCTTACATGAGTACCACTCCAATCCCCAAACACAAAGCATCATGCTCAATCTCAATAACTTTTGAAAAATCATGTAAGGAAAGGATAGGGGCATTAGCCAACTTAGAATTTAACATTTGAAAATCTTTTTCTTGCTCTTTTCCCCAATTAAACTTCACTTTTACCTTAATCATTTCAGTAAGAGGAGCTGCAATAGTACTAAAGTTGTAGACAAACCTTCTGTAGAATGATGCCAAACCATGAAAGCTTTTTACCTCACTTGCACTTTTAGGTATTGGCCATCGCTTGATTACTTTTACTTTCTCCTCATCAACATGTATCCAATTAGGAGTAACAATATAACCAAGAAAATTTATTTTAGGCAAGCAAAAAGAACACCTTTTCATATTGGGATATTGTTTCTCACTCCTAAGGATATCAAAAACACATCTCAAATGATCCACTTGATCTTTCAAGCATTTGCTATAAATCAAGATGTCATCAAAATACACCACAACAAATTTGTCAATACAATTCCTCAGAATATGATTAATTAATCTCATAAAAGTGCTTGGTTTGTGAGCCCAAAGGGCATGACTAACCACTCATAAAGATCATGTTTTGTTTTTAAAGTAGTTTTCCACTCATCGCCTTCTTTCATTCTAATTTGGTGGTAGCCACTTTTCAAATCAGTCTTAGTAAAACAAACAATTCCACTTGATTCATTGAGCATATCATCCAAACGAGGAATGGGGAAGCGATATTTTACCGTAATTTTATTGATTTCCCTACAATCAACACACATTCTCTATGTCCCATCTTTCTTTGGAACAAGAAGTACCGGGACTGCACAAGGGTTCAAGCTCTCCCTCACATAACCTTTTTCATGGAGTTCCTCCACTTGTCGTTGAAGTACTTTGGTTTCTTCCGGGCTTACCCTATAGGCTGCCTTGTTTAGAAGAGGCGCTCTGGAAGCAAATCGATTTGATGCTCTATTCCACGGATGGGTGGCAACTCCTTAGGTTATCTTCTTGAAAAATATCCTCATATTCCTGCAAAAGGGAGTTAGTTAATGGCACTTGGACAAGAATTGTTAGTCTCATTAGAAGAAAAGAATGCTTATATAAAAGTAATGCCATAGGCCTCATACTCACAAAATGATAGAGATCAAGGAGCTTTGATTGAAACAACTTGGAAATATGCTTACAAAGATAAAGTTTATTTTTCAAGACTTG
>JAWZTD010047519.1:0-11372 GCA_035221335.1 Echites panduratus | reverse complement strand
TTCTACATCTTTTAATCTAAGTGTTTTTGGATGCTGATTGGTGTCCGGGTAAGCGGGTACTCGTCTCCTGGACCCAAGTCTACAAAAAAAAAAAAAAAGGTCTCATCTCATACATGCTCCCCTGCACACATGTTGGCGGCATTGCTCATCAGCAAGTCTTAAGTCATACAACGGAAAAAAAAAAAAAACCCTTTTTCTTTTATTGCTGTTGGATAAATAAAATAATCATAAATGATTTATATTTTAAATAGAAGAAGGAATATGAACGAATATATAAGTTTTGTCTAATAGTTTTAATGGGCACGATCAATAAGACCGAATTCAAATACTCAGATCAATAGCTAGACTTCAATCTGGACCATTGTTGGTCAAGACCTTCAAAGGTCTATAAACAAAAGTCAGCAAGAACACATGAGAGTCAAGCTTATTTATATCAATAACCTACGACTTTTCTATTACAGGCAATGACCTACAAGTCAAGAGCTTCCACTTGAGAGTTGAAGTCACTAGTTATCTAAGGCAGCTAGAGGGCTTTTGAGTGCTCTTAGATATTATATGGAGACTAGCTTTAAGGTCTTAATAACCCCTTACAGAAAAGTGAATAAATATATCACCTTTTAACAAGGAAACTCCATGAAATCAAAATAAATATTGGTGGGATATATTCACCCAATTAGCTAGATTACACGAGATTGAGGTCAACTTAAATAGGGTAAATGCACCTAAAAAAGAGGGTCAATTCTCTTTTTAAACACAATGATCACTCATA
The DNA here is from genome assembly GCA_035221335.1 of Echites panduratus. Classification (NCBI taxonomy): domain Eukaryota; kingdom Viridiplantae; phylum Streptophyta; class Magnoliopsida; order Gentianales; family Apocynaceae; genus Echites; species Echites panduratus. The sequence goes on along the minus strand of JAWZTD010047519.1, from coordinate 10,603 downwards.
ATTAGGACATTCAGTTCAATTCAATCGATTCTATTCATTCTTGAATTTTGGCCTAACTAAATCATTGGAGTTATCCTTAGAGTAATAGCCTGCTCCAGTGATGTTCATTCTATCAACTGTTCTTGTATGTGCCATAGTAAAGAGGTGACCGGAGGTCAATTTCTAGCTCCATCACTTCTAACACCATTTATGGGAAGAGCAAATAACTTCTTGATTATCAAAAATATATATTGCAATAGCACGGGAGCAGCTGACGCAGAGAGGGTGTCCATGCATAACTAACTTTAACATTAATTAATTAAGCAATCCAGCCAACTCAGGATCAGAATGGTGCAGGCGATCCATGTCACATAGGTCAAGAGAAGATCGACAACCTGGTGAAAGAATACGAGAAAGCGTGGAACAAAATAAGAGGCTCACAATCGGATGGCCTTTGAAATTCAATTATTAAAGAAAAGGAATAGAAGGGGAGATTTTCCACCCACTGATCTCAAAGAAACTATAAGAAATTGACAAGAATACTACCTCAGAGATAGACTGAACAAGGTAGAGAACTCTTAGACTCAACATCAAATGAAGGAGCAAGTTGGACAAACAGAAGAGGAGGGTAATCCTTGAAGACCTGACTTGATTAAGCAGACCGCTAGTAGATATTTAGAATCAGCTCCAAGATATGCAAAGAGGAGGGCATCACTCATCAATTTCGATGAGGTGGAGGGGCCTGAACCACAAAGCGGAGTTGACCTAGCTAAACAATCACCTTTTGTGGATAGTATCAGGCTCAAGTATGATTGTAAATTTGTTGGTGCAAAGGGATTAATGGATCAGTTGGACCACACAATACCGTTACCATATATAAGGATATCATCATTGATGGAGCTCAAAATCGATCTCTGGGTCATCCCGTTGCAATAGCACCTTCAAGAACAACCAAAGAATAAAAGATTACCGGAGTGGGTTGTTTCCCTGAGGATAACTCTGATGGTTAAATCTGTCTAGAATTCTATAGTGAAAAAGAATCGATTGAACTGAATTGAATTAATAATCCTCTTAATTTTGGGATCATTTTTCTCTAAAAGGAGAATTGATCTTGCTTTTTTAGGTGCAGTTACCTTATTTGGATTGGTTTCAATCTCATGTAATTTGGTTTGATTAGGAGAGTATATCCAGCAAATCTTTATCTTGATTCCATGGAATTTCCTTGTTAGAAAGTGTTATATTTGTTCCTGTTTCTGTAGAGGGTCATTATGACCTTAAAATGGTCTTCAAATAATATCCAAGAGTTCTTAGAAGCTTTCAAGGACCTTAGGTAACAAGTGCCCTCGATTCTTCAGTGAGAGCTCCCGACCTATAGGTCGCTGTCCCCAATAGAGAGGTCATCAGTTATAGGCATGAGCTTGACTCTTGTGTTTTCTTGTTGACTTTTGTTTATAGACTTTTAAAGGTCTTGACCTACCAACGATCCAGGTCGGATTACGGTTTTTGTTTCGAGTTGTTGAGTGCTGAAGTTGGGTCCTTCGGGTCATATACCTATTTTACCATCACTACCCCTTTTTAAGCTTGGTGAGCTTGGAGCTCGAGGGCATTTCAAAAGAAGAAACGATGCCACCTGAAGAGTCGTATCCCTTTGCCCAGAGACCTTAGAGGTCGGGGATGCTCAAAAGATGAAACGAAATAACTTTTTAGTAAAATATCAGCTTTGGTAATGTCCTTTCAGAACTCAACAATAGCCATTCTGTCAGTATAAATAGACTGAAACTTAAGATTCTCAACTTTACTAAAACTTCTGACTGTTTCTCTACAATTTTGAAATGGGGTGTGCTTTTTTAGAATTGGGGTGTCATCTACCCTTGCCAAGTCTGGCCTTAGCTATCTTCAATTCACCCAATGACATAAACTAGTTGGACCCTTTCGATCTTCAGTAGGTTCGTGGAAGAAGTTCTACCTCCATGTTACATTCCCAGAAAAAAATTGACATCCTAGAAACTACCTTAATTGGAACCTTAGCAAGAGCTTCTCTAACTAAATTCCCATGCTAGGTGGAGACCTTACAGAAGCTAGGGATTTAATTATTAGGATAGTTGAATCTCAGACCACTTATAAGGTAGGTTGTAGTGAACCCATCTTTGCACATCACTTTCTGGTTAGGATAGGCTTAGGAGACCCAGAACACATTAAACTTCCTAACCTTTGTAGGGAGTTGTTGATCCCATCCAAGGGTAGCAACCTTGTCTTCCTTATGCTTTTCTTTTTATACAAAATTTCTATTGTTTATGGAAAATAACTGACCTCCTCTCTTTATCTTTTTGTAGACATGTGGAAGAATTTTACTATCTTTGCTGGTACTCAAAAGAGGCTAGTTGAAACTTCATCTGAGCAGACCCCAACAGTATCTGCTCCTATGATTGTTGTCATGGCTCCACCGACTACTCCACCTGCTACTTCCACTACTCTTAGACCCCCTTCAACTCAGATTTGCTCCTAGCTAGTCTAAACGACCTCCGGGGAAGAGTGCCGTCAAAAAGAGCTCGAGAAAAGCAATCAGACTCTCTTCAATCTTCCAAGGTCGTTGTGGTGACCTCCAAGTCTCCATCACCCATCTAAGCACTTCCACCACCTCTTCTTGTCCCAAAGACCCTAACAACCTTCTTAAAATCCAACAAGGGCAAAGAGGTTGAGCTACTGGGATGCACTATTGACGACCTGGCAGGCAGCATAAAAAATGGAAGGAAGCCCTCAACGTCCTGGAGACCTCTGATTCTCTGTTCTAGTGGAATCACACTCAAACATTTGCCCTAGAATGTTTCCCTCTTCTGGACAAGGAGATCAGTAAAAAACTATCAAATGAGGAGCTGAGCAAGCATCTGGCCTTTCTCCACTCTTTTGTAAGTGTTGTGCTTCTTCTATAATGTCTTTGAATTCCATTATACATATTTGTAGGACTAAACCTTTCCATCTTTTTCTTGCCTTTGCTGAGTCACATTCTATTAGGAGAGCAGTTGAGAACCCTTGCCAAGTAGGACAAGGACTGAGACCTCCAACAGCTGATTGCAAGTCTACAAGAATCCAACCATAGAAAGATCAAGAGATCAGGTGCTTGAAAAGGTCTTGTATGGATGCTATGAAAGATTTCAAGAAGAGGTAAAAAATCATGATGACTTGCTTCACAAGACATTTGAGTACCTTCAAGAGAGCTCCAGACGGTCTTGGAGAAGAAAAAAGCCATCATAGAATCCACGGTTGTAGATATGAGTAGAGCTTTAGTGGAGGCAAAGGCTGCCGATGAGGTTAGAGAGGATGAGTACTTGGATTTGATTTGGGGAGGACGAGGACAATAAAGAATTAAAACTTGAGTCTTTCCTAGTTTTTATAAATTACACGGAGCTGCTCCTACGACCTATCACTATCTCCCTCTATGTCAAAGACTTTAATTGGCTTTAGGAGCTCAACTTTGGGCTAAAATATGACCTAGACATGCATTCTGGACTTTATCATCCAGAGTTGGCTCAATCCTGGCTGTCTTGGCTACAAGAGGACGTCCTTTGAGAGGTCGCTATTGCTGCTACTACTACGGGTACTGCTTAGAGGTCTCATCTTCCCGAGTAAGCGATAACGACTGAACAGGTTTTCTCTGAAGAACATACTCTTGCCACTAAAGAAGTTATTACAGCTACAGGAGTCGATATTCTTCCCATTGACCCCGAGCTCCCTAGTGATCAAGATGCTAGTCTTGAGCCTGTAGGTAATTTCTGTTACCAAGGCTCAATCTATTAGGTCCCTGTCGAGGGCTTAACCTTGGATGAATTTTATCTGGACTTTCTTATCACTTGTGCAATTTTGACTAGTGCTGCAATTGAAGACCTCCCTATAGTTATGACTGTTGACCTTGGTTCCTCAAGTGTCGTTTAGCACACATCCTTCTCCTGAGCTTACTGTAGCTGCTGAGCCAAGCAAAGAAGGGGCTGAGGAGTAATGCATAGGTGCTTTTAGAAGCTCTCTTTCTCTTTTATTTTTTGATGTACAATACTCGTATGAGCTCTTTAAAATAAATGAATGCTTTTTTTAGTTTTTCTTTTATGTGTCCTATGTTTTGCTTTGTTCATTTCTCCCACTATGTTACAGAAAGAGGTCTTAAATAAAATTTGAGCTGACAGAGTTAAATGAACAACATTTCTTCCTTTCTTGAAGTTTGGGAGCATTCAAGTCTCAGAAAATGAACGTTGACAATGAGAAAATTAAGCATGAAACTTTTTCAAATGACAGGTGTTCTAAGGTCTTAGCAATTGTCTACCTTCAAGGACTGCTAACTAGTAGCTTCATCCTTTATGAACCTCTCGAACAACTTAAGGACCCTCTTAGCTCTTTTGTAACTTAGACAATTGGCTCAGATGTCCCATGCCTATCCTATGTCTCCTACTAAAAAATCTTCTATATTTTCATTTTCTTATTGAGGAAAGCTATTATTTGCCTCTTATATCTCATATTAGCTTCTAGAGCATTGCTTTTAACCTCTTCTAGGAGGTCGAGATCTATCCTTCTCTCTCCCTCTTTCAAAATTGAATTATATTTAATAAGTCGTAGTCTTCATACCAATGTCTATTGGAAGCACAATTTTTGAGCAAAAGCAAAGACTGAAAGGAGTTTCCCCAGTAGCCTTTCTGGGCATAGTTCTATATGCCCAAAGGATGCTCGGGATTTAGTCTGGCTAAGAGGTTTTTCGACCTTCTTTTTCCAATTCTGTTAGTCTTCACTTAAGTCTTTCCGGAATTTTTCTATTTGTTACTTCAGCCAAGCTATTTGCTTATGGATGAGCTACTGACGTTAACCTCTGTTCAATGCCTAAGTTATGACATAAGTCTTGAATGCACTTTTGGTTGGGATTCCAAACCTGCATATGATACTTCTCCACACAAAATATTGCATTTTTGGTGAAGATATAACAGCCATAGGCTCTGCTTCAATTCATCTAGTAAAATATTCTTTTGCAACTATCAAAAATTGCACTCCACCAACTCCTTTTGGCATGGTCCTAGGATATCGATCCCCCAAATGTCAAAAGGAACTAAGGTGCTTATAGAATGATACTATATATGACTTGTTCCTATTCAGCTAACAACTTTCACACTTTTGAATGATCTCTATGTTTTCTACCATAAAAGGCTAGTAATACCAAATTCTGAGTATTTTTTTTGCCTGTCTTAGTGCAAACATGTGATCCGCATATTCTTCCTTGAATCTTTTCAACAACATACTTTGAATTTGTTTTTCCAAGACACTAAGCAATGACCATGTGTATCATCTTCTGTAGACCTCGTCATTCCCTATAAGGACATAGCGAGGTGCCCACCTTCCGAGCCTATGAGCTTCCGTAGTGTATTTAGTGAGCTCTCCATCCTTGAGATACTTGTACAAATTGTATCTCCAATTTTCTTGATCTTCAATGGCCAAATTTCCTTATTGATTTATGGATGGAGAATGTAGCTGCTCTACTAAAAGCTCTCCTTTAGTTCCCTTGAGTTTTCTCTGTAGGACTTTGCTCAATTATGAAATACTAAAAGTTAGAGATCAATTTCTTCACATGCATAATGAGATACTATACCATGCCTTATATTCCGACTCATTACTAGAGGTTGGGAAATTATACTTTACAGCATAAGGAATTCTCACTCCCTCTAGACTGATCAGTACTATTACCGCATATGCGTTGTCCTTTTCAATTAAGCCATCATCCCATACCTCAGATTCTTGAGTCTTCATAAGGTCTATTGGGGCTTTAGTGCATTCTTCCACAAAGTTTGAAAGAGCTTGAGCTTTGATTGCTTTTCGAGACTCGAAATCTTTCTAATATCTAGAGATCTCCAAAGCCCATTTCATTTCTCTTCCTAACAACTCAAGCTTAGCTAATGCTTGTCTTAATGGCAAATTTGTCATGATTCTAATATGCTACGCCTAAAAAATAAGGTTTAAATTTCCTTGAAGTGATAACAATAAGGTATAGAAATTTCTCGAGGTTCAAGAATTTAATCTCTGGACCTCTTAACAAACCACTTACATAATAAACTGGGAATTGGAAACTTAACATCTCTACTAGGACTACAGAGCTCAAAGCTTTATCAGTGGCCGTGAGATACATCAAAAGTTCCTCTCCAAGCTTTAGGGAGACAAGTTGCTGTGGTTTTCCCATGAATTCCTTCAGTTTTAAGAAAGCTGATTTGCAATCCTTTGTCCATTGGAATTCTGTCGACTTTTTCAATACATTATAAAATTTTGCTCCTTTATCCACCATTTTACTGATATAATAGCTTAGAGCTGCCATTTTTCCAATTAAACTTTGCACTTCTTTAATGCTCCTAGGAGATTCCACATTAGGAGAGCTTTTATTTTGTTTGGATTTGCATCAATTCCCCTTTCTGAGATGATAAAAATCTTTAATCTTCCAGCCGACACTCAAAAAGTGCACTTTTTAGGATTCAACTTCATATGTGTTGCTTTCAGTGTTGAAAATGATGGAGACCAAGCTCTATCAATGCCTTACGGACTGATCATAAGGGCACCGACATCCAAAATGAAGAAGGATTTAGTTTCATATCTCCAAAGGAAGGAAGAAGAACTATATTTTGAGGCCCTATTTTTTAAGCAACCAATTTTGGAGAAGAATGCGAGTTGAAGAAAGTATGGAATATATCCTTGTTTGAGGTTAAAAACTGGCCATTTTCTTGTCAACGATATCAGCCTAAGATCCTTGAAGAACACTTTGAAGAAGCATCAATGGGAAGCAAGTAAGAAAGGAGCAAACAAGGATAAATTTTTGATCAACTTTTGAACAAGAAAAATGGTGGAAACTAGCCCTAGGACCGGGCCAGGTGCTGGCTCTCAGTCTCAGTTGTTGAACACTAGAGGGTGGTCTGCAAGTAGTAAAAAGCTGAGAGGGACCAATGCTGGCACCGTTCTCCTCACAGGCACTGATCGGGAGTGAGGATGGCCAGACAACCTAGTTTAAAAATGTGATTTTCTTTCTATTTCTCATACTTTTGGGAGTCCTTTTGTATTTTAAGCTTCTTGTGAGACCTAAATTAGATTAACTAAGACTTGGAACTATAAATACTTCATTAAATTATATTTTAAACAATTAACTTTGAATGAAACAAAAACTTTCAGCTCTCTTTGGAGTGCAGAGATTTTCATCTCTTTGTGAGATTCTTCCAATGATCTTCTATGGTTCTTATAGAATTACACTAGGCTTTCAATTACCTTGGTTAAGGTATTGATTAGTCTTCCAAATCAAGAGGATGGTTGAAGAGATTTCATCTCATAGGTCAATTCTAATTAACCAAAACAAATCCAGATGAAATCTTTCTTTTGGTGTGAACAAGAAATCACATCGTAAATTGGTATCAGAGCTTTGGTTCTTCATTTAACGTTTGACTGTCCTTTATTTGCTTTCTTGTCTTGTGCTAAGATCATATTTTCTTTATTAAAATCTTGTGGTCTTGTGCTTGTTTGTGTTTTGTTCCTCTAAAATCTATCCTACTATCTTCTTGTGATCATTTGTAGTGTGAACCAAGCCTAAGGCAAAAAACAAGGGCTAGTTCTGTGTTAAGTGTTGTCTTCATTCATCTATCTCTTTTACAAAAAAAAAAAAAAAAAAAAAGAGAAGAAAGGAAAGAACAAAGGAAAAACAAAGCAAGAAGAAAATTTGTGACAAAGGAAGTGAAAAGGCATTGAACATTGTTGATTTGAACTTGAAATCTATGTGATTATTATTCAATACTTGATTGAGATAGTTGGGAAGCTATGTTTGATTGATATTTGTGGAATTTATGAACCAAGCCTAAAAATCGATTTGGCATTGTGGAGAAACTTGACCTCTAGGTGTTTGATAAAATGCCTCATCAACAATTTATTTGACCCTAATTGTTCTATCACTTGTTTTGAATTGAGTGTCCTATCTTAAACTCTTTGGCTCTTAATTGTGGATTCTTATTGATTATTTGTTTTGATTTGTATGATTGCTTGATATCCTCGAACTAAGTGATTTTTGTTTCAATAGTGAATCCCATAAGAACTTAAAGAAGAGTTTGAGTGGTAAAACAAAAGAGTGGTTAGCTTCATTGAGTGTGTAAAAGCTTTTATTAAGTGACATACACCAGAGTAAGTGAGGACTACATTGTGGGAACAATATGAGTAGAGAAGCAACACCTTAAACCCAAGCTTCCAATATAGGAGTGGACCAAACACATATTTGAAAGGATGGGACATGGCCCATGTGTGTAGATTGCTGAGTTATCAACAAAATCATGATTAAGTGGAAGTGAATGCTTTCCCAAATTAGATTTAAAAAGTGGGTACCATCAAATTAGAATGTAAGCAGGAGATGAATGAAAACCTCTTTCAAAACTAAACACGGATTGTATGAATGGTTGGTAATGCCTTTCAGACTCATAAATGCATCAAGCACATTTATGAGGCTAATGAATCATGTACTTAGACAATGCATCGATAAATTCGTTGTAGTTTACTTTGATGATATATTGGTGTATAGCAAGAGCATTGACACACATGTTGAACATTTAAGAGTGGTGTTTGAAATACTTAGAAGGGAACAATTATTTACTAATTTGATAAAGTGTTCTTTTTGTTTATCTAAGGTCAATTTTCTTGGTTACGTTGTTACTCCTAACAACATTCATGTGGATGAAGACAAAATCAAAGCAATTGAGGATTGGCATACGCCTAAGAGCTCAAGTGAGATAAGAAGTTTCTATGGGTTAGTGTCCTTTTAGAGAAGGTTTGTCCCTAATTTTAGCACTATTGTAGCCCCGCTTATGGAAATCATGAAGGTAAAAGTCAAATTTAGGTGGGATAGAGAATAAGAAGAGGCTTTTAAATTGCTGAAAGCTAAGCTTGTTTGTGCCCCTATCCTTGCTTCACCTGATTTTTTCAAAGTCTTTGAGATTGAATGTGACTTCTCCGCGGTGGGAATAGGAGCCGTCCTTATGCAAGAAGGGAAGCCCATAGCTTATTTTAGTGAAAAATTGAATGGGGCTACTTTAAAGTATTTCATATATGAAAAATAACTTTTTGCTTTGGTTAGGTCCATGGAGTATTGGCAACACTATTTTTGGCCAAAGAAGTTTGCTATCCACTCGGATCATGAATCGTTGAAGCATGGAGTAGCAAAAATTGAGCAAACAACACACCAAATGGGTGGAACTCATCTAGATATTTCCCTACATAATCAAATACAAGCAAGGTAAAAAGAACGTGGTAGTTGATGCACTCTCACCAAGGTACACATTGCTTTCAACCCTTGGTGTTATATTTTTGGGATTTAAGTTTTCGAAGAAATTGTATAAAGATGGTGATGACTTTAAAAACATGTATGTTGTTTGTGATAAAGGTGCTAGCAATAAATTCTATTTGCATAATGGATACCTGTTTAAGGAAGATAAGTTGTGCATACCTAAATGCTCATTGCAAAAATTAATTGTCTTGGAAAGCCTTGGTGGTGGATTAATGGGGGTATTTTGGTATAACTAAGACCTTGGCTATTTTGAAAGAGCATTTTTATTGGTCGAACATGAAAAGGATCTGATGAGGATATGTGAAAATTGCATTGCTTGTAGAAGGCCAAATCTAGTCTTAAACCACATGGGTTATACATGCCTTTACCTATTCCTAGTGCTCCTTTGGAGGAGATATCTATGGATTTTGTGCTTGGTTTGCCTAGAATTAGGAGGAGTAAAGATTCTATTCTTGTGGTAGTGGATAGACTATCTAAAATAGCACATTTCATTGCATGTCTTAAGGTTGATAGGGACTACATGGCATTAATAGCACAATTGTAAGCGATAGGGACAATAAGTTTCAAAGTCACTTTTGGAAGGCGTTATGGGGAAGTTTAGGTACCAAATTGTTGTTTTCAACCACATGTCATCCCTAAACAGATGGTTAAACCGAATTAGATAATAGGACTTTGGGAACAATGTTGAGGGCTATAATCAAAAGGAATCTAAAGTCTTGGGGAGATTGCCTATCATTTGTTGAATTTGCATATAATCGTTCTGTGCATTCTTCTTCTCATTTTTTTCCTTTTCAGTTGGTGTATGGTTTCAATCCTTTAACTCTTCCAGATTTAACCCCTTTGCCATTGAATGAGTTGCAAAGCTTACATGGGAAGAAGAAGTATGAATTGGTCAAGCAATTGCATGCCAAAGTAAGAGAAAATATTTAATTGCAAAACCAAAGAACTGTCTAATATCATAATAAAGGAAGAAGGAAGGTAACTTTCAAGGTTGGAGATTGGGCGTGGCTTCACTTGAGAAAGGAGAAATTTACTCAGGCACAAAAGACAAAGCAAGACTCAAGAGGAGAATGACCATTTCAAATCATCGAGAAGATCAATGATAATGCCTACTAAGTCGACTTGCAAGGTAAGTATAAAGTTAGTTCTACTTTCAATGTAAGTGATTTATGGCGAAGATTAAAGGATGAATGATTTCAAGGAGAGGGGGGATGATGGAGACCATGCTCGATCAATGCCTTATGGATAGATCACAAGGGCACCAGCATCCAAAATGAAGAAGGCTTTTAGTTGCATATC